>CABFWB010004919.1:0-12154 GCA_902151455.1 Timema bartmani
CGTGAAGGGAGAGTGGAAAATCATTTTATAAAAACTACCATCAGTAAACCCGACTGAGATTCAAGCCTTGATCTAGTCATCGGCAGTATATTGTACTGCGAGAGTAGCGCGTTAGATTATGAGGTCACCGATGCGGGTGGTTAGCTAGCATTTTAATCGCAATCGTAAATTCTTTTTTGAGAAAGCTTTAATGTAACTAATATAATTGAATCATAGGCCGTAAAAATATTTAAATGTGCATTAACGTTAGTTAAAATGTTTAAGTCCCCATGCTTGTAATCACGTGGTCTAACGTTTGGGTCTCGCCATGGCCAGGATTTGTTTGAAGGGGAGGCTTAAGCTTGAATCTCAGACAGTTATTCTAGGGCTAGTTTTCAGTGGATTTATCCTCTCCACGCTAATGCAGCTGCACTTAGTCCAAACAATATTTTTCATACCTACACCTTAAATAAAATCATTACTAACCACAGTGATAAACCTAGGTTTATTTTTATAGTTTGTTTTATTCTGGGATGTTTAACGTGTACTTTTTTGAACCGATAGGTTTTTTCAGCAGATCACTTATTAACAACCTTAATAATTGAACAGACACAGGACCCAGTAATTGGAACATTAATTCATCCCTCTGAAAGGGTAGGCTCATATTTAAATAATTATATAATTTTCAGCAACCCTGGTAATCGAAACCAGACACTCTTAATTTAGAAGGCTGATCCGCTAACTACTAAGCAAAAAGGTTGTAAGGAATAAAATTGTTTGGAGCCAGGCTTAAATCGATCTTTCTACCCCTTTATTTCAATAAAACTGTGTTATGGCTTTCTATTAAACCCACACCAAATATTGGGAGTTTAATGCCCCGTGAGGTTGGCATTTCCTCGCGTCAGGTTAGAGGCTAGGTAGAGAAATAGTCTTGCGTAATAATGGGTTCGTAGCTTGCTTCGGATGACGGAAAGGAATTTGTCGATACCGATGCGACACTCTCTTGAAGGAAGAGGGAATAAAAAGGACCCCAAGAACAAGTGAAGAAGATGCCCGTGGAAGCGACACTGGTGTCATCTGGCGTGATATGCTAGCTCTAGCCACCAAGGAAATAAAGTAAATAATTTTCAAAGCAAGTTTATACGAAGGGTGTCTCTTCTAAGTCATGGTATTACTAATTTGCACGCAATCTTCTTTGTTCTAAGTATTATTCACTATCCTTTCAGGCTATTCGCAAAGATACACTCATAGAGCAGATATGAGGGTAGTAGCTAAGAAAAAGTGAGGAATCAATATCTGAATGGTCTGTCGTCACTATCATGTTAGAATGGTCTGCTGAAGATAGGAATGATCGGGGCTCAGATCTCAGTCATGTTTACTTAGGATGGCTTTCCTTAAATAGTTCTTCACTCTCTTCCCACGCAAATTATCCATTAAAGTAATTATCATATATGCGTATAAACATAATAGGTACTAAGATGCAGTGATTAAAAAATAATAACGTGGAGAGAATCACTGTTAATTGCACCCAGCCAATATTCTAATCCTGTCCCCACACTAACAGAAATATACTATTTATCTATTAACACCTTAGATCAGGAGACCATCATTACAGTTGGTGGATACAGGGGGAAAATACTTGATCGTGAACTAAAATAATGAGGAAAACTGCACTGGTTAGCGAGTGGTTTAAATGTCAAGTTCATTAAGTCTGGTTGGTTGATGACGTAGAGTTTGATGCGAGAATCCCATCTGGGTGTACTGAGGGCGTTTTTACTAAATGTTTCCTCACTTTATCGTCATTAAAGTACAGGTACATTTTTCCTAAGGCATCCCTACACCAACCTTACCCCATTAACGTAATTAAAATGCGTCTTAAGACTAATAGAAAATCAATTGGAGATTAGATCACGGCTTCCCGAGTAAGAATCGCTACTGTTTATTAAATACCTGTAAAATAATAATTTAAAGACTGCATTATATAGTAATTGTCAACTACTAAGGATTTCCCCGTGTGCCGAAAAACAAAAAGCAGAGAAAAAAATTGACCAATCATCAGATTTTAATGCTATCCACTTAAAGCAAGTATAAAATATTTACGCTTTGACCACACTGTTTATATGAATCAGCTTGGGAAGCACAACCAAATTTGCAAACCAATCATTTTTGGAGTGTCGTTTTGTGTTGAGCTGTGTCTTGGCCATACACTTATTGAAAAATCTCCATAGAGATAAATATTACCTTAAATGATGTATCTTTAAGTCAAAAGAAAATATTTTTTGTAATTGATATTTTCCAGTTTTCACCGCAAAGAATCTTGGGGTATTTAATCAATACATAAGCATATTCATCTCTATAATTTCATCGAACAAGTTAACCAGGCTGACTACTGGATCACTTAGAGGATATGAATCAACTTGGGAAGCACAACCAAATTTCCAAACCAATCATTTTTGGAGTGTAGTTTTGTGTTGAGCTGTGTCTTGGCCATACACTGATTGAAAAATCTCCAAAGAGATAAATATTACCTTAAATGATGTATCTTTAAGTCAAAAGAAAATATTTTTTGTAATTGATTTCTTCCAGTTTGCACCGCAAAGAATCATGGGGTGTTTAATCAATACATAAGCATATTCATCTCTATAATTTCATCGAACAAGTTAACCAGGCTGACTACTGGATCACTTAGAGGACGCTAAAGACGTTCAGAAATTTCATGTCATTAAGGTTTTTTCAAAATTTATTTTTCAAGCCAATTAAAAGATAAAGATATAAACAAACATGTCCCTAAGTATTGAAATCCTTACATAATGAGTTTTAAAACTAAAAAAATCACGGAAGTGTCAAAATTAGCTCATTTTCCACGATTCCCGCTAAGTTTAAAAATTATGAGAACATTGTAAATGGCAGGATACAAATCTCTAACCCTCCTTAAACCAATAATCTCTAAACAGTTACAACAGGAAATTAAAATATAACTAATGAGAGTTTGTTTTTAAGGGGGCATTCTTAATATATGATGGAAGGGAACGTTTGTTAATGTAATTGATATTGTAGTTTTTATAGTAAAAAACCTTTTTGATCAAAATAAATAAAATATTTCTCCAGTATATAAGCATAGTGGCGTTTGAAAATGACTTTTCATCTCTATTTTATAAGTTTGTATTCTATTTACACGATGTTTTTGACAGATAATAGAGAAATGTTTAGATTATAGAAAATTAAGTTAAGGTATCTATTGAAGAAATATTTTATTTATATCGAGGAAAAATGTATTTTGCATGGTTCTACTTGCCAGCAGGGTTGTATGAGTCAATGTGTGTGCTGGGATTTCGATTGTTCCTAATGACTGGAAGAATGTTATCATTGTTCTTTTGTACAAAGGAGAAGGCGGTAAGAGTGGATGTAAGAATTATAGGGCAATTAATTTGTTGAATATTCCAGGCAAAGTTTTTGGGTAAGTTTTAATTGAGAGGAACGCATGAAAACACTGTGGACAAGATCTGAGGTGTGCATTGTAGTTTCACGCCAGGTAGAGGTTGCCTGTACTAGATATTTGCAATGCAATAAGTAATTGAGAAATGTATAGCAGTAAGGAATAAAGTTTACTGTGCATTCATTGATCTGGATAAAGCGTATGATAGGCTGAAAAGGAGTATATTATGGAATGTTCTGAGAGAGTATGGTGTGGATGCATGGTTAGTAAAGCAAACATGGTGGTTTTTGATGGAAGTAAAGCGTCCGTTAGGGTGGATGGGTCTTTTAGCGAATGGGTTGACAATAAACAGGGTATTATCCAAGGTCATGTTGTATATTAATGGTCGTTGACTATATTTATGGATTAGTATATGAGGTATGCTTGTGAGGATATTGTTGGTATAAAAATGGACAATGTGAATGTGAGAGTGTTACTTTATGCAGATGATGCTGTATTAATGGCTGTAAATGAAAGAGACTTGAAGACTTAATTAAATCGTTAGGATGTGTCTCCAAAACTAAGGTAAAAGTTTTTGGTAAGGACGGATCAGGAATTATTGTCATCTAAGTATAAATGGAAAACTGTTAGAACAAGTGAATGATTGTGAGTGTCTTGGAAAAATGTTCTGTAAAAATGGAAGGATGTATGTTAAACTCTTCAGACGGGTGAATGGATCTTAGAGATTAGTTGGATTTACGTGGACTATTGTAAATATTAAAGTAGTATCGATAGAGGCAAAGATGACTGTATATTAAAGTGTGTGGATGCCAGCATTGCTCTATGGATATGAAGCGTGAGCTTGTTAGGATAAACACAAGAGCAAGGTGAGTGCGGCTATATCTAAGAGGTGTATGTGGAAAGACTCGTATGGACTGAGTCAGTAATGAATGGGTGCTGAAGGAGTGTGGTTTGAAAGGGAATTCAATAGGTCAATGTGAAAGAAGAGTCTTACGTTGGTTTGGGTATGTTGAGAGGATGAGTGTGGATAGATTGAAGAAGCAAATAAATGAAGGTAGAGTGTGTTAATCAATGGAAAGTGGTAGGCCATATAAGACTTGGCTTAATTTTGTATACGAATGTGTGAAAAGGGGAAACATTTAGTGTCTAAAAAAATAAAATAGCATTTTTGACTTTGTGTATAGAAGTTGTTGAAGCGAAGTGAATATGCAAGGATAGGGAAGTGTGCAGAAAGTTAGTGAGACTCGATTAAGTACAGAGTTTTTGTGTTTAGAGCTATATTCACAGTTTCTTGCATACCCTATAAGTGAACAGCGTGATTAGGTATTTATATTCAGTATGTAATACAGAATATTTTATCCATACTAACCAAATATTTATATATATAGATAACATTGTAGTGTTACAGACCTTTTAACTCTCTTTCAATTCCACCCCACCTAAAGTATTTTCTCATGTATAAGGGGGTAGGGTATGTATACGTCTAGGTTGTATCAACTTTTTAAATGACTAGAAATAAAGCGACTATTTATCTTGTCTGGTTCACAGGAGTAGATCCATAAAACCTGATGTTCTATCATACCAGACAACAGGTCCTCACCTGCCACTACCCACCTTGTAGCGTGGTCTCTCTACTCACCGGACTTCCGGTCGTCGAGCGAGAGAATTTGTGGTGAGGGAACGGGTGGGGGTAGCAGGAGAAAGAATTCTTGAAAAGTTGTTCCGCTTGGCTGAGTCTCATTCAAAAGTGTTTCTTCCTCCCCAACTTCTCGTCATCCTTACAGACTATAGGCCTCGAATTGAGCGTCTCAAGGTCAAACCAACTCCCAACTTCGCAAAGGCTAGATAAAGAGGAAGGGCGCATTTTTAATGATTATGTTCTTATCTAATTAAATAAGATGTAATGAATACTTGTTCAGTTGGAGATTAAATATTATTTACTTTACATATTGCCTATCATATAGTTATTTACAGATTTTTTACATTTCAGAGCAAATTCTACTAGACATAAATGAGTTCTCACTGTCTCTAAATTTTTGAGATCAACTCCAAAGAGTGTGTGGTTTTTCTAATATCCAGATAATTAATATATTTTCAGGCACATTATCGATACATATAAACCATGGTTGTGGGAAATTAGTCAAAAGGAGTCGGTCTTCCAGTGTTTGAATCCCAGCTGGGTAAACTGGAAATGGTTTACTTCGTACGATTTATCACCATATAATTATTTGCCTTATGCCTGGTACACGCTCTCTCAACTATCTTCCTAACCGCATCAGGGGTCACATGGTCTAAGGTATCACTCTCACAAAATACTGGATTGCTGGTGACAGGTAGGTCCTGTTTCAATTCCCTTCGGTGGTTTTGAGTGTGTTTTTCCTTAATTACTCTCCGCTCATCCTTTACTCAAATGTAGTTAGCTTTATTTGGAGCTGTAATTTACTCATTCTTATCCGATTAGTGTAACTATGGGGATAGTCGAACAGTGTTCCAGAATAAACTATAATTCATTAGTGGTTTACATCACTAACCCTTTAGGATAATATTTTTGTGTTTAACATTTACTTATAATTTAGATATCTCATTCACAATACATTCTTTACAAATATATTTACTGCTTAAAATGAAGCCTCTTTTTTATTAAACTTTTATGGGACATCATTATCAAAATGAATTCTTATTATTTGGTTTACTTTTTTTTTTAAGAACGATGAGATATAATTTTTTTAAAAGCATACTTTACTTAAAATTGTATGTACAATATTTAAAAAGTTTAATAGTAATATCTATATAAGCGTTCCTTACCATACATATGAGAAAACTATCGCTTTTCTAAACATTAATAATACTGAAAAATATTACTGTTGGAATGAATGAAATAATCTCACTTTACATTATTATAAAAAAGACTGTGCATTTATTCTCGAAGATTACAAGTTCCCCTTGGCTGAATTGATGCATATCTGGCAAGCAACTTTTAAAACTACACTTCATGCAAACATCACTAATTCCATTGCTACCAACTGTATTTTTTGTAGGAAAAAAAACCTTTTTCTTTTGTATGTTATAATATTTTGAATGACGTCTCCAGTTGTTGTTTTTTTAACTAACTCTATGGGGCTAGTTTTAACCAACCATGATTGCCTCACGGATTTCATGTTTTCTAGGATTCACAAACTTCACATTTTCAGCAGACACAAGAAATGCACATATAAAGAGCTTTAGTTTTAAATAGAAATTAAAGCCATGCTATTTTTGTATAGCTCTAAATATCTATTTACAATATAATATACAAATATTTTAAAATTATTTCCTTAATATTTTACAAGAAATCATAGTGTTTTAAGGAAGGCGATCAACCATATTGGTCGTATCGAAGGATAGTATAACAATTAATTTACCGTAAAAGTTATTATAAAGTCCAATTATCATAGAAAGGGCCGTTTAGAAAATACAAACATATTATTTTGTTCATCATTGATAACATTGGATAAAAGTTTTTTTAATAGGTATTGATAATATCTAAAAGGGGGGGCTAAAAATTACATAGCTTGACTTATGAATACGTGAAAATAACTCAAGAAAATTTCTTGATATCAAATATGCCCATCCTATGAAAATTTAATGGTAAGAATAAATAATATTCATTTGTTCAATTGTAATTTTTAACTAACAAATTAATAAATTCAGATTAGGGATTATGATTTCTCACGTGCGTTTTATTACTTATTACTTTGATAATCATTCTCCATATCTATATCATAGATTTTAAATGAGGAATCGATGGTTTGATATCTCTCTAAAGTAACTTTTTTTCTCTCATTTTCAAGGGGGTAGGAGAAATACCAATATATGATGCTCAAGTTGGTCTTTTTTTTTACTATGTGATTACAGACTATTTGGGAAGGTGCCCCTTTGAAAGAATTTTTTTTTCTTAGTAAGAAAGTGTGAAGTGAGGTAGGGCATAAAATTGTACACTGTTGCACACATAAAAAACCTTCAATAATCTTAAATATATTTGTTATAACTCAATCCGCATGATAATGCAGACAGTGTAAATTATATAAACTTCTTTATATTATATAGGCCTATGTATATATATTTAAAATAAAGGTATTTGATTCCAAAGTAACAAATGGATTAAATTATCCTCCCATCTTTAAATAAACCATATATTTTAAAATAAATAATATTTTCTTAAATTATGCGTTATTTCTGGGTGTTTGCAAAGCGTAAAAACGTTTTAGTAGGTGCTGTCTTCCATGTGTAGCTGGGATGGATAATATCTGCTACTAAATAATATAAATTAACTATAGTGCATGTTTATGAATTAGTTGTTATGCCAATGCTGTAGTTCAAATACTAAAAAAATGTAATCTTAAAATTGTCCTATGTAATTAAGAAACCGAATATATGCTCATTATTCGTATTTTACCTTTTATATCTATTGAGATATTGATGCTTTAGACCACTAGTTTTTGTTGCTAGCAAGGTAGCCAATATTAGTTCACTTTGTTTTATCTGCACAGTCCAGTATATATTTTGTGTATTTCTAGTAGCTTGACCCCCCAAGGAAAATATATTAATCTGACAACCAAAAATAAGTTTTTAAGACCACTAAATTTTAACCCAGCTGCATGTATTGAAGGTGTCATTTCCTAAATGAATTTCCAATATTGCTTTACGTAAATTAGGGTACAATTATACTAAATTCATCAATGTAAATATTTTGTTATATCGAATGGATAGTAAAACATGGAGGATAGAAAAATTGGATTTCTATTTTCTAAGAGCCCATCTCATAGCCAACTAACTGAGAAATTATATACAATAAAATGCAGGAACCATAAATTGCATCGAAGTGAGATATGACGTATTAGTCACCAGACAATATCTTAAATAATATATGATTAATATATTTTTATTTTTATTTTAAAACGAATATTTACAAATGGTTCATAATTTTCAAAATATCGTAAAATGGTTTCTCGGTTCTCAATCTCAATATAAAAAATAAAAGTAACATACATAAAACCTAACAACGATACACCGTCCAGTTTTAGCTTCATTACCTATTTAGTTATTATCTGTTGTATTTTTAACTGCCGTCTCTACATGGGATGGAGGCTAGAGAATTACCTGTCAACGAGACTACTGTTCTTTCCCAACTGGTGCTTAAAATTTGATATCTACCTATGGCCTTTTCCCATTATAAATTGAGTTCAATTTTAATAAGAAGCATCTCTTAGATAACACAATATTTTTTGCGGTCAAAATTAAAAATCCTTGTTATTATTAATGTTATTTTATATGTATTGATAATATTTATCATAAACGACAGAGACATATCACATGAGTTGATGCATGAATATGTGAAACCCGATTTAGTAACTTTTATATCTGTCAGATATGAAAAATTGGACTGTATGTTACTAATTCTTGCGCTAAGATTGGTTGTGTATTGTAAAGTGCGCTGCGAAACGAGTGTTTAAACCATTGAGAAGATACACCTTGAATAAAACTATTAAAAGATCAGCCCTGACTAGATTTTCTACTTGTTTAATCTATGGTATCCCAGTTGAAAGAACTCTCAAATTAACTACTCCCCCTTCTTTACCCCGCCGATTACTAAATGACGAAACCTACCCCCCTATAAAGAGGTTTATTAAGTTGGTAGTCGTGCTACCGAGTCCTGTAATCCTGTAAAGGAAGAACTTCTTTGAAGAGCTTCGGCAGCTGTGTTCTTTTGGGTATAATTAGGGCAGCTTTTCAAACTTTTTTTTCTTTGATTTTTTTTTTTACCCTTTTAATTCAAACTGCACTCGTTTCTTTCGGTTTGTTCATTTGAAAGTTCAATTTTAGTGGTGGTTGGTGGCTTTTGATAAATTAAAGCTACTTACTTAATTAAATATCTTAAAGAGCTGTATATTCAAATATCTCACATTGTTTTGTTTATGTCTATACTAGTATTTGAATACTTAGTGTGTGTTTTTTTATACATTTATTTTTTAAGCAATTTAAATATTGCGCCTTCTACAAAAAAAAATCCTTGTTCCAAATTGAGGCGGGGAATATTTAATAGATTAATGTGAAAGAAGATTAATCGAGATCATAACATTTAATTTTTAAACATAGACCTATATTATAAATCTTTTAACATTATATTTCTAAAAATTTATATTTTTGTATTGTCTTATGATATATGTATTATACATGTATCTATTCGCTGCGTTTAAAAAAATATTCCCCAATTGCAATTGCATTAGTATGTTTAGTTACTATAAATTATTGAATAGTATTCCGTTGTCTCCTTGAAAACATACTTTATCTTTAAGATTAAAAGTAAATTTGTTTACATTTATAAATAGGAGCAATCATTGTATTGATCAGTGTGTACACACTTTAAGTTTTCGGTGCTAATTCTTCATAAGACATATCAATGAGGAGTGTAACCCAGACATTTTGAACGAGCAAATGGTTTTATTTCTCATTTTCGACTACCATAGAAAATATATAAATATCAAATCAACTGAAGTTTTTTAGTAAGATTTGTTTACGCATAAAAATCTGCCAATTTATCAAAACTTAGATTTCATCGATAAGTGGTAGCTGTAATATATATATATATATATATATGGTAGTGGTGACAGGAAAAGAAGACACTCAAGTTTATAAGGGCCTAACTTGGAGGAAAAAGAGGGGATAAGTATTAAATTATAGAGAGAAAGGGAACAACTAATGAAACAAGTGAAACGTAGACATGCGATGAAGACTAATCTATTTTACATGGTTGTTCTGATCGTGATGGAGGTGGGCGTAGGTTGGTAGGGAGGGGGGAGGGGCAAAAGGGAGGCAGGGCTGATGAGGAGAGAAGTGGGGGGAGGGGGGTTAGTGATAAATCCACGAGATTTATTAGTTCGACATTGGGACACGGTAATTCCTCATTTCGTTACGCTGAGAAGCTTTCCTTACCCGCAGAACCACCCATAGGCAGTTTCGACTTGAGTGGATGTAGTTCTTAGAAAATTGGATTCTGAGAAATAAATGATCAAGACTTCAGCGATAAAAAAAAAAGTTAGGGTGAGAAGGGGGCGAGGATATTGCTTAAAGTAAACTTTTTTTAAAAAATAATATATATACATACACACACGTATATTGGTAATCGTCAGGGTCAAAGCCGTAAAAAATGTGAAATATGTGTTACGCAAAATATATTCATTCTCCCCTCTTTTTTTTTTTTTGCCCAAACTATCATTTTAAACTCATTTCTTTGGACTGTAAATTTTATTTCTTCACATAAATTTTATTTCTTCAAACGTGGGTGAAAGGTTAGAGAAAAGTTACGTAGATAATGTCATTTCTTTAATTTCCGGTGCGATGACGCGTATGACGTATATCATATATATTTATTTAATGGAATTAAGTTGGGCTGAAAGGATGATATTGTCACTTCTTTTTGAAGCTATAACTCTCTTGTGGATATTTTTTCCTTTCTTACAGATTTACAATGTTACCATTCAGCACAGTAAAGGGAATAAAGAGGTCCCAAATAACACTTTAAATGATTGTATATAGAATGATATAAAAACAAAAAGTTACCCGATTCAGTTGCCGGGTGCTCTAACGCGCTAATATCGGAGTAGACTAGACTGCCGACGATGGGGAGTTCGAGGTTCGAATCTCGGTTGGGTGCACTACGGTTTTTTTCCACCAAATGGCTTTACACTCTATCACCACTCAAATGTGGGTACACTTCTTATAAATATAACCTCACTAATACCTAAAACCATCAGCGTAATTAGTTCATAAGAATATAACCCAAACTGAATATAATAAAAATTCCAAACTGTCTTAGTTTTCTCGCACTTCAAATACTTTCAGTATTTTAGTGAAAATATATGTTTCTAGGATTTTTTTTGAAAGCTAGGTGGTCTTTGTATCGATTTAATATTAATTTTGTGTGTTAGTAAACCTACAAATCGAGGTCTGACTCAAAATAATTATTCTACTTCAACATTGACCTACCGCTATATTATTAAGGATAGTAACTTATTATAAGTGACAAACTTCCGCATACGTTTTTCTCTACATTTCCTGCAATTTTATCTTTTAAGTTAACTTGAATAGAATATAATGTTCGTAATTGTATAGCAAATTCTACCAGGGACATTAACTGTCTGAACAGAAACACGAACAGAAGAGGTAATTGGAAGTTGGTGCACCAGCGTATAACTGTAGAAAGTGCATAAAGCCATATGTTCGAAATAAAAATCTTATCAATTGAGATTGGTTTCAAATAACACACCCAAAAAGAATAATTCACAAAAAAAAAAAAAGCTTTATGCGTTATTAAAATGAACAAAGGGGTGTTTCTTTACGCCGATTGAGGTTTATATGATTTTACAAAGGAAGTTTTTAAAAATGTAAATACATAATTTCTTTAACCTTTTGTTGATGTGTGGCATGCGAAATTACTAGCTTATTTTTTAAATAACTTGGTTAAGCCCACGCTTATAAATAATAATATCTACACATATAGCTACTTGTTTCTAATATAAAAACACTTGTAAGAACATGTTGGTGTAACAGTTTGAATATGTGAATTATTATTATTATTATCATTATCATTATCATTATTATTATTATCATTATCATTATTATTATCATTATTATCATTATTATTATTATTATTATTTTTATTATTTTTATTATTATTATTATTATTATTATTATTATTAT
>CABFWB010004919.1:13987-51967 GCA_902151455.1 Timema bartmani
TCTATGTCTACCTTTGGTACTGATGGAGAGGGATGTACTGGACACTAGAGGTCTGAGAGACACTGCTACTCTCTAGGTCTACCTTTGGTACTGATGGAGAGGGATGTACTGGACACTAGAGGTCTGAGAGACACTGCTGATCTCTAGGTCTACCTTTGGTACTGATGGAGAGGGTACTGATGGTGCGGGATTTACTGGGCACTAGAGGTTTGAAAACCCCTACGTCTCTCTGCTCTTTCTTAGTGAAGCCATTGTGTTTTTAAATACTAAATCATTGTATTTAGTTCGTGTACCTATACTTATAGGCTAATATAAAACAACAATCATTAAAATAAGTGTTACTAAATATAAGTATTTTTGAGTGTACTAACAAAAACTTATTCCAAAACCGTTCATTAAATTTATATTTGTTTAAATAATTTGTAGAGTGAATAAATTTTGGTTAAATTTTCCCAATACTTAAACCAACTTTTGCTTTTATTACACTAGACTCCGATTTTTATCACTACTTTAGAAAAAAAGGTAATAGAACACTCTTAGTGAAAGTGTACTGAATATTTATGACCTGCCTTAAATTTATTATAAAACTAAACCACTACAACCCTCCTCCCCCTTTTTCCACTCTACTTTTACCACTTTGTGGAAGGCGTAAAAACTTATAAAAAAATTAATAAGTTAACAGCCGTGCCAGGTTCCTTATCAGTAATAAACCGCGTTGAGCTGAGTTAAGAGTTTCATACTTCATAATTTGGCACTGTACTAAGAAATATCTTATAAATAGTTATTTAATATCTTTAACAATTTAAAAAAAAATACTCTTATAAACGTATTTATTTAGAGATTAAATATTTATATAATGGTTTTAGAGGACGCCCACCCACATTATTAGTGGTGTCGAAGGGAAAATCTCGCTAATAAGTTATTTGTGTAAAATGAGGTCAGCATTAAACCTAAGTTCTGAGAGTTAAAAAATATTCAAGATATCCTTTACCTCTCTTATAAAGAAAACTCTTTTATTAATGACTCAATCTAACCTTCTCCAACAGTATAGTCCCACACTTCATCCCCGCGTTCAATGCTCCTTCCAAGAAATCTGCTAGAATTAGCTTTGGCAGAAATACTATTCGCACAGATTTTACTTTAAGAATCTCTTATCGCGTTCAGATGATATGTGCTCAGGTTTTCCAAACGTCTTGGTTTACTCCTGATCATCCGGAAATTAACGCTTTGCTCAGGAAATAGATACCTAGAATCTTATCCGGAAGACCATTACTACTGTAAAACCTTTTGAATAAGCACTTCAATTTTAATAGAGGAAATTAAAATATATTATCTTTCTGACGGTAAATGGTCGTTCAACCCTTTACACTTTGTGTATTCTTCGTTTGAGTTTTATTTTGTTTTTTCAACAGAGTATCCGTTTCTTACATCGCTCTTCAAACTAATTTTAGTCAGTAATTTGTACTTCCAGTCTTACTACCTATCCATTTTATGCACACATTTACAGTGATGGGATAGTAATGTGTAAGGAAGAAGTTAGTAGGAAATTCACCTGGATTTGCGTGAAGGTAGATTGAGAAATTACTCCTATCACATCTGAATGGAGTTCTAACTCTGACCTCTCCATAATTGCAGGAGTTACACTTTTTACCACGTGAGCAACGTTGTGGGTGTCAATGTATTGAAAATAAAGGCCTACATTCCGTTGTATATGAACGCAACCCCTGTATAGTTAAAACTTGAGCATCAAATCGAGCCAAGAATCACCCCAAATATAGGTTTGACAGTTTTGAGTAGTGATAGAGGCATTATCACTCAGTCAAAATCCAGCGTTCAATTCACTTTTATAGTTTTCAATTTTAAAGCTATATTTGAAAAAATAACTAAACCCTAATTTTACCGGCCTAGTTTGTGATGGTGAAATGTTGAATTAATTATTTCTAAACCTCATTTAACAAAAAATAGATCATTAATATATATTGATATAAAACTCTAAGCACATTTTTACTAATTTTGTTATAATATTAATTTTTTAACTTATCAAGTTTAAAATAATATTTTTCTTCCTAACGCTTAATACATCTTGCATTATAGATTGAATAAATCATGTGTTTATTATTTATATAGATTCCTTTAAAGATTAAAATTACAAATTAAAACTGCATTTGTTTTTAGTAAATAATATTTATTTTATATATTTGTAATATAGTAATTTTTTATTCTGAAATATTAGCATATCCACGCATAAATGACCCAATTTAAACCAGACTATCTAATTTTGAATCAAACGTCTACAGACTTCCTCCTTCTCTTTGTAAGCTGCCGCCAGATGTTTGGCAAATATCAACGGAATGTTTGTTCCATTATAATACACAAGCAAACTAGACCATCATCTTTTGAAGGAATTGACGAAAATAACGCATTTATATTTAGAAATATATCGATCGATTCGTCCTGACGTGACGAATAGCAGAGTAGTTTGACTTGCACTGCAGGATCTGAAAGTTTTATGGGTCTTGTTTATCAGTTGGAGGGAAAAAAAGTTGAACTAAAATATTGACGTGGGAATTAATGGGGCTAGCCTGGTAATATGTCTGCTCAACTTGTTGATTAATGCTTGACCACGTAAAATATTTATGCTTAAAGATAAGCTAGACCCATTTATTATAAAATGGTATAATTATCCCCTTAAACAACAACAAAAATTGTATACATTTATTTCAATAAAACTGATTGTTTTATTATCTTTTTAGTTCACTAGTGGCAAGGAATACATAAAACCATGTTAGGATATCCCAGAATACTACCCAGGATTGTCATGTAATTTTGTTGTTGTTATTGGGTTGGTACTTCAAATTAGTCCTGACACAAAGGTTCTGGGTATTTTTGTAATCGTATACGATTTTATATTTTGGGAAGGATAGGTTTTATTTGATCTAATCTTGAATTCAATACAGTACTCACTTAATTTATGTTTCCTTTTAATTATGGGTGAGCCAACGCCTAAAGCTTGATTCTCATGTTCGCATAAAGTAGAGAGAAGAATTTATTTGGGTATATAAGCAATTAACACGACGGCAGAGATGTGTGTAGACCCATGATGCTTTGAAACACAAATTAGAAAAAGCTGATTAGCAACACGCTTTATTTTAAAGTAGATACATTTTTTTCCCCGATAAATCTCCCTTTGGATGTTTTCAAGTTATTGTAATATGTAGTGAAACAAATCAAAACATTACATAAACGACACAAACTTTCCGACTAACAAGTTGTTTTAAATCTCCAATCACAATTGTAAGTACAGCTAACTACTTGTAGCTCACTTTGTAGTTGCATGAGCGCTGAGTCCGTTGGTTTTGTCATTTTATTTAGTAAATCAAGCAGATGTTGTCTCGTACAGCCGATAAAGTTGAAACTATTTCAAGACGCACATAGTGAACAATGTTGATGGTGGTGGTTAAATTGTCTTATTGTACTGGAGATCACTTTGTGAGCAGGTTTCTGCTCTGTTCTTGTCTTTCGGCAAGCTTGCGAATCAACAGTAAGGTGTCAGGTCAACCAAACAGTGAAATCGATAACCGTGGACGAATGAGACAGCGCTAGTATCATGATTGGTTACACTTAATATGTTTGTCAACACGTTATTAGCTTCCTCTCTCTTTCTTAATGTGGGAGAAGTGTATATAAAACACTATTATAATCTATATTCTTTAGAAAATAATTCTTTAGTTGAACGTGTTGTGGACGTCACGTGAGCGCTCTTCCGCTAAACTGTTGTGATTTGGGAATCCGCTGAAAGTCACTCTGGTAACTAGCAGGGCTACTATTGGGGAGCACCATAGCCAAGAAATAATCTGATACTCATTATCTCATAGATCATCCCAATATTAATCATAAAAAATCAACCTCAAGGCCTGATGGCAATCACCCCCCAAAACAAAAAATAACAACCACAAAATTTTCCTTCCTCATCAGTCATACCTTGATGTTTTTACGAGTGGAGTACTCTATAGCAGCTCTTATGAAATACAAACATATTGTTTGCGGTCAACACTGAAAACATGCTACTATATTATAATTTGATAGTTATTGATAATAGGTATCGGGAATGATATTGCAGATCAACTTACTTGACGTATGAATACGTGAATGTTGATATAGTAACGTGTTACAGCCTTTCGATATCTCAATTAGTAATCAAGGCCGTAGCCAGCCAATAATTTCAGGGGGGGTTTGGTGGGCAAATCCCCCACTTGCTGGAAGTTAGAAACAAATTCCAAATGATAAACAATTCTAGAAGCTCTCTGAAGTGGTTTTTTTCATGGTAACATAACTCACTAACTGCCAAGGCTTGGAAAATTTCTGAATATTAAACACTCTTTGAAGCTCTGTGAAGTTTTTTTTATGGTAAAATAACCCCCAAAATGCCGAGGGCTAGGAAAATTTCAAAATATTTAACACCTCTCAAAGCTCTCTGAAGTGCTTTTCATGGTAACATAGCCCCCTAATTGAACCATAAATAAAGCCATACATTCTGTTCATAAAATTTCGCGGGGGGTTTGAACCCCCAAAACCCCCCCCTGGCTACGGCCTTGTTAGTAATAAATTTGGGGAATACGACCTGTGTTAAGGCATTTTAAAAGTTTAAAACTTTCACGCTCCCGACTTTAAGCGGGGATGAGTCTACTCGATTTATTAAGTTAAAAAACTTGCTGATTTCCGTTTCGATGTCAAGAAAATAAGTTTCCATATAAATAAACCAACTCCATCTCTAGTCCACACCTACCTTCCATCCATGCCATCGATATTGCATTAGATGAACGAAGAACAGAATTGAGTGGGACAGAGGCACGGTCTATTTTAAACTTAAAGTTCCTCCCCTGATCAACATTTTATGACAAGAGATTTTTTTTTTTAATTTTGTGCTGCACGCTTTTGGAAGGAGAAACATAAAATCTTAATGCAAACTTATTTATGTTTTGTTACGTACTCCGCGCGTCTTTATACCCGCCCTTATTATCCGCAAATTCACGCTAATGGCGTAAATAAGGATGGATAATGAAGAGTTTTAAGGAAATTAATCTGCAGTTGCGTAAAGGGAAGTTTGGCAGTCCACTTCGCGTAAAATCACTCCAGTACGACAGTCCGGTATTCCAGCCTTGACTTCACTGTCACTGGTTTAACAAAGAATACAAGAAAGACGCCTTGCTCCACGTTTCCACAGATGCAGGTGTGGGAACTACTTAATCAGCGATGATTTATCGCTGTAGTGTTAATTAGGTAGCTTTTTATTTCATTTGATAAGAATAGCAAAATATCGGGAAAGCTATGCTATATGGCATATTTTATTTGTGTAGATTGTAGAAAAGACTTTAGCAGTTAATTTAATTTCTTTAAGAAAATAACTTTATTTAATATATAACTTTTTAATGTGATAAAAAAGACAGTAATAACATATCCCGTTTATAATTAAAATACATGATTATTTAAAAAAATGGGTCAAGGTAATATATATTTATTTAGCGATAAGTCTATATATGGTGCGCCATCCGGGACATATTATTATATAAACATACGACTTACAAACTAAATTAAATAATTGTTATCATGCAAAACACATTAACGAATTTAATCACAAGTCTAACTAATATTTTTCATATATGTATTTACCTAACTTGATACTATTGGCATCGAAAGATTGTAATTTATATTTGTCAAATAAACCTTATATTTATGAAATAAGAACAACTCTTTTTTTTTTTAATGGAATGAGCTTTAAACATACGACAACAACAAAATAAATTTTCATAAATTTTCATAAGAAATTATATCAAAACATTATTGGAAACTAGATTACCAAAGAGAAAGGTGCTCTAAAACATAACATTATTGAAAAGTATTTAGTTTCATCAAGAAGGCAAATAGCCTTGAGAGAGAAAAAAATCACCATATGGACATCTGAACAATTTTTAATGTCACGACATCAAATATATGTGGATATCTAGATAGTCACGATACAAAAGAAAACTTACACACCATGTACTAATAGCTAATGATAATTCCTTATTATTAGTGAACTTCATCGAACCACATAGATCCTAATTTATATGGCTATGAATGTAATTTTGAATATGAAATAATAGAATTGGCGGACATTCAGACAGAATTATCGGGCTCACCTTGTCTGGTTTGTCAGTAGCTGGAAAATTGTGTCTCAAATTCTAGGTGATAGTACTGAGTTAGGTTACTTTTAAATGATTTCTCACTGTTCTGGCACTCAAAAATAGGTATACATCCTTTAAATTATACTTTCCTCCTCCGTGCCTCATTACTGCTATATTATGGAAACTTAAAAAAAAAAACTAGGCTAAATTTACAAATTTAAAAGAGACCCCTGATCGTGGAATTTAAACCATGGAACTTCAGGTTTCATTTTTTAAATGTATTTAATTAAGTTTAAATATATATATCTAGATACAACTGTATCCGTAATCAAAGCTGGATTACACTTTAAGTTGTAAAACTAGATACCTACAGTTTGCCATTTTTGACACCAGCTGGGTAAACTGTAAGCTAACTCAACCAAATAAACGTCACACAGTACCAAAAAACCGGCAAATACCACCAGGAACTTAGCACCTTAACTTATGTGCTGCAAAACATTCACTCATACAAAATAAAAAACATAGCGTTGGTACTTGAATGGAGTCGAAATAGGACCTACCGAATTTGAAACCAGCCTTCAAAACCATACTATTTGGGGTGGTTTTTGTACATTGAAAAAGGTGGTATAGACCTACTTTGTCTATGTTTCATTGCTATTGTAGGAAAAAGATTGTTGGTTGAGAGTGATAAAAGTTAGTCGGAACTACACAAGGGCAGTCTTTGATACCTCACCTTCATGCATTCATTCATACCAGTACATCTGTTTCATGGCAAACAGGGCGAAACTGATATAAATATACTTGTTTGAGGTGGGTTGAGAAGGTGAGGGGGTTGGGAGGGGAGTAAAGGAGGAGAGAGGTAGGGCACTACGGCTAGTCAGTACGGAACTGAAATAAAATTGAGCCGTGTATTTTAGACACGCAATGATTCCCGAGGATAGCAAAGTGGGAAAAAAAAAGAACTGCTACTAAAAATTTAAAAGTTACTCTCTGATGTTGTTTGAAATTATTTCTGACCTTTCTCTTGGGAAACCTTGCGTGTGTCGAGGCTAAGATTTTTTTGATATAATTAAGAGCGTCGAGATTTGTTTCTGTTTTTCAATTTTTACTACGCGTTCGACAGAGGGTTTCTAACGACCTGGTCTAAAAATGAAAGGATGTGAAGGTCAAGAAGAAAATATTACTGGCATGGAAAGAAGAATAAAATGTACGACACAATCATACATACCTCATATAATTTGGAATCTAATCTTCAGAATTCATTTTTCAAAATATCCTTAATTATATTTTTCCCAATTATGTATATAAGTGCTATTTATTATGTAAATCCCTCCCCAAATAAATAATTTGAACAAAATCGTAAAATACATTTTCTAGATATAAAACTTTCAACAATCATCCACTTTAAATTACCTTATTTTTAGAAATATAATTAGAATTGGCTTCGACATCTAAGCATAAAGTTTGAACGAAATACTTCAGCCATCTTCCGTTGTAGCCCTTGGTATAAACAAATTATAAGAACAAGCAGAAAACGTATAAAACTTATTTGTTTTAGTTTCGGGCCACATAAAATGTTAAACGTACATGCATTATCGAAAATTATCATCATTACAATAATTTGCATATAAAATAAAGAAGAGATTAATGAGAGTTTAGCAAATTTAAACTATTTTCTGTATCCCTATGTGAATTTACTTTTGAAATAGACCGTGAAATAATGAAATATCTGGATTGAATCTTGATTTCAGTATTATTAATAAATTAATTCATGCTAAAATTCAGTGTAATCACAACCAAGAGTATGCAGAGAGAATATGTAGAGTCTTAAAATATCAGGAAGTTTGATTATCGCTCAGGGAAAATGGTAGATTTTACTGTTTAAGGAGGATAAATCTATAGTTGTTGCTTAATCAAACATTATTTGTAGTTAAATCTATGTTAATCTATTATTGATTACATCAAATAAATTGTCATCCACAACAATCGGGGTATTTTAATTTTGTCACATCCTTAATTGTCTATTTCGATGTTGGTTTGTGAGTGAAATATGTTTTTTTTAAACTACTCTATGGTTATTAATATTTCTCATATTTTGTGGCTAGTTTAATAGGCAAATAATTCACTGATACTTGTCAAGCTGTCTTAGAAATCATTATATCCACCTTATTGTATTCATACTCCAACATGATTTGTTTTGCAGCTGTCACTTTTGAGAGATGTAAGAAATAAATCATATTTTGTCAAGGCTGGGTATTCTAAATTTTATTTTAACGCTCTCTAAATTTATAAATTTAGTTCTATTTTAATACATAATTACACTAGATAATCCAGGTCACCTAACTATACACTTGATTTTAAAAACAGAAGAATCGATAATTTAGTCTTATCCTAACACACAAGTGGGTGGCAATAATGATTCGTAGTTCACCAAAAATTGTTTCACCAAAGGAAGATAAACTTTACATAAAAATTAAAAACAATATACATTTTTATAGTATTTATATACAAATGCTTTACTCTATCTTTGGTAGTCATTTACTAACAATTTTAAATTTAATTAATCAATTTTAGGGTATTTTACTTTCATTTTCTGAACCAAATGGTTAAAACAGGACATGACTTAGAAACCAGATTAATTCCAGAACAGACAGCACCCTCAGTTTCCTGACCCTTAATTCATCACTGTCAAAAATGAAGCCCCAATTTAATCATTGATAAGTGTCTCGATCATACCTAGAATTAGTAGGCAGACGTGTACTTAATTTTAACAGAATTATTAAGAATAACATTTATTCGTGTTTTAAAGTAAAAGCATGACATTATTACAGATATTATATCACCAAAATACTAGCTATATTGAGATAGTTTTGGCTAGCTTCGAGGTGATTGATAATTTAATGAAAGGGTAGAATTATATAATAAGTTTTTCCTCTCTCCCTCCTCGCCTTAAAGTTTTTGGACAGGTACCTGGAGCCTGATTATATCATTCACCTCTCCTCCTTCCGTATCACACACGATATATGGCACAGTGCCGTAGCGTGGATTGTTACTAGTGTAAGCAGAGTAACCTGTGAATTGCTCTCATTACTCAATAGAACACGGATTTGTCACATCAGTGAAAATTCATCCCACGTGTAGGGCAGAGCCTAAGTATGACTGGTAAAATGGGGGACCTAGAGTGGGACTGACTATCAAATACAGAGTGTTAACAAGTTCTGCCTATACCTGGCCACAATTTACGACACACTAATTGATATGACAGCTGCTAGCAATATTTGGTCAAAACAAGTAAAGGATTGTGTTTTGTTAAATAATTTTCATTCGTCTAGCGTAGATAATCTTCTTTTATCATTATATTAATTTTATTGCCGATATTGGATATCTGCTATATTAACTGCCAAACCAAAGGCAAAATTAGTGTTCATTTCAGTCGTTAATTTGTTAGAGTGGTTGGCCACATTCCTAAAAGGAACCTGATTCATTAGTAAATCAAGTGGACTAAAATATAAATTTCAATCTTGCTATTACATTAATGAATATCCAGGGGCCAGAGCTGGTTCTATAGTAATATACGTAATGTCGTTGGTTAAGCTGATTTGTAAGGGGACTGTTATCATATCTGTACATAGAAAACACACGTTAATATTTTATGTTTCTTCCACGTAGTACTAATGTTCGTACTATCCACATTAAATCATTATATAAGGCTAGGTATAAGGAAAATAGAACTTAGTGGAGATGCAACTGGAACATGGAAGTATAGGAGGGGAACCATATAGAAAGATAACACCTTCAGTTCACCCAGCCGGGTTTCAAACCTCATCCTAACCATCACCGGAATACCAAGGTAATGAGCTTGACATTTAAACGACGTGACCACAGATGCGTGAGACCTCTCGCATTATCCTATAATGTGAGAGTGTAGTGGTCAAATATGAAATATATTATCAATACTTATTAAATAATACAAATTCATAATGTAGCAAAATAATCAAAGTTGAGAGCAAAACATCGTTTTGTATTTTCCAAAAGTTTATCCCTACCAGAATTTAACTTTAATTTGAGAAAGGCCTCGTGAGGGTTAAGTAGGGGCCTCGGAAAGTTTTCGTGAGCAGAAGGCACAGGTTCCCACGCGTCGAGCTCTACCTGCTGGTGGGGTCGACAGGCTGTATTTCGTTGGACAACGTCACAGCTTCGGAGCTGACTGAACTAATTGACCCAGAATGATGGAGGAATGGGACGTAAGGGGGGCATAGAAGGAGATAAATGTTGCCTGAATCTATTTCACATGAGGCGAGAAGGAAAGGGTGGCTACATTTGGAGCCTGCTCTTTGTAAGGATATTTTTTTAGTTTATTTTTGTTTGAGAAATTTAATTTTATTATTATTATTATTATTATTATTATTATTATTACTATTATTATTATTATTAGCCCCGCGTCTTACTAACCGTTCAGGTTATACGCACTTACGCTAATGTGTTATGGTAGGGTGACTGTGAGGTGAAATGGAGGACCTACAGCTTAACGTGGAATCCGAACCACGGTGGAGGCCTGGCATTCCTCACATTCACAAGTTGTAAATTTCATTTTAGATTATGGGTTTGCGAACATGTCTTCGATTTGTTATTACTGCACTTTAGTATCTTAATTATTTATAGGGCCGTTTGAATATACAATTGGTTAGTGATATCAACCACAAGTATTAAATATGTTAAATGGTGCCAAAATACTCACTTAATCATGCCACTTTTGTCCTACCTCAACATTTGTCATCTGTTCGCTCCACAACTACTTCCAAATGCGTGGACTAATTTCAAATAAATTTGGTAGTGACATTATTTGAGCTTAAGCTGAACTTTGTATGTACAATATCTATAGATCTAGTAATTAGGTGTTAAATGGTGGCCACTCAAATGGTGTTTAGTTTAATAACACATTACCAAGTGATTTGAATTCAAGACTCTAATCAATATATTGAGCCCTTTGTGCGTATTTTGGTGAATTTTGTCATCTACTGTGAGACTACCGTCTTAAACCACGTTAACTACATTTATTATCTACGAATAAAATATACTATTGATTTTATATTACAATTTTTCTGTCCAACCTGATCACACCTCGAAAAAATATCAACTTCAAATCAAGGGTGAAATTATAGGGGCTATTTAACTGAAAGACTGTTCACAGAAATACTATTTTATTTTGTTATAGCATTTTCTATTACATTTATAGAATGGAAAGTCACGGAATATTAAAGAATTAGGAGTACAAAGGTCAAATATAACACGACCCTAACCTTTACCCGTTGATCAGCGATAGCTAATCTCCATTTTTTAGAAATTAAAAAATGAGCCTTCAGATTTCTGGACAAGTGAAAAAATAAAATAAATGTACATGCTTTAATTCCACTCAAACTTTATATATGCCTATACGAGGGAAAAAATTGCTTTGATATGGTCTATATCACACTCTATACACTCGTATATAAACAACACTATTCTCTAGAACCACTTTAGAAGATGACTGTGTACTTTTCCTGGTTATACAATGTAATCTACGAGTGGAATTTCTTTACGTTTCCTCTTAGGAAAACCTAGTTCTTGAATGAACATCTACATTGCATACTTGATTTGTGCTTTTACGTTAATCAAGCTCGACGCAAACATAGCATTAAGACTAGCTATGATAAATCTTAAAGATAACGAGTGGAAAAATAAGAGAGACAAAATCTAGCCTCTTATTCTCTTCAAGAGGGCGAAGTAATCCAGAAGCATTACATGTTCAAAGAGAATAAATCACGACACGGCTCGGGAGAGAGTGGCCGAAAGTCATTTGGTTTAGCAGTGACTAAGAGGGTAGGGCTATGCGCTTCCCCCTCCCTCTTTTATTCGACTCCTTTACCATTTCTTTTCTGCCTTTCTTTCGTGAAATACTTCATTTTACATTGTATCTATTCTCTTCTCTCTCAGTTATTTTTATGTTTTACTTTTACACTTGCTTTAAATTTATCAATGAATCTTTTGGGAAAAGATAATGCGATATTGGTGTGACTTATCTTTGATTGGGAACTATTTTTTAAAACAAAATAACGTTTCAATAGAAGCGTGAGCTAAATTTTTGTGCGTCCACCAAAATTTTTATAGTTTAATAGCTTTATGCTGTTTTAACAGTTTCAGTTTATGAAAATGTTGATAAATAAACAATAAAACCCCTAATTAAAACTAAAATAACCGAGCACTTGCACTAAGACGTCTCCTTGTTGATTGCTGAGGTAAAGGTCAGGGCTCTAGCCTCAGCTGGTTGTAAAAGGTTTATTTCTAAATGGATTTCTGTTCACCCTTCGAACGAATGAGAGTAGATTTCATATAAACGATAACTTTTGCTTTCCTAATCTAACATTGTAAACATGCGGAAATCTCATAATCACTTAAAAATTAAGTATACCTGGTTTTAAATTAAATGCCTTACTGAACATATTTTTACGTATTAAAGATGAATACACCAAGATAATAGATCCTACTAGTATGTGCCTTCAGTTTATTGTATATATTTATAGTGTTTACATAACGTATTTTAAAAGGTGTGTATTATTTTAGCTTTTAACTTGGGGTTTATTTGTTTCGATTTTATTAGCTAAACATAATCTTTATTGAATTAATCACATAGTTTATTCTATAACCTGGCCTACCATCTCAATATATTTATTAAATGTCTATTCAATTATTTCGCATTTGAATATACATGTGCTTTCCTCCATTCTATTTTGGTTTTATTTTCCAAGAATTGTTCCCTCCATTCCCGCTATGCTCCATCGTATCTTCTAGTGGACAGCGAAAAAAAGTCCATACATCCAAAGATAACCCCACCCCGTCTCTAATCCCTAGCCGCCCCCGCCTCAAAACATCTCTCTAACTATATCAAAGACAACCCCGCGCCCATCTATAATCCCTAGCCCCCGTCTCAAAACATCTCTCTAACTATATCAAAGACAACCCCTCCCCCGTCTCTAATCCCAAGCCGCCCCCACCTCAAAACATCTAACTATATCAAAGACAAACCCGCACCCATCTATAATCCCTAACCCCCGTCTCAAAACATCTCTCTAGCTATATCAAAGACAAACCCGCGCCCATCTCTAATCCCTAACCCCCGTCTCAAAATATCTCTCTAGCTATATCAAAGATTTGCCGCAAAGTTTGGCCTAATGAAAACGTTCACGCAACACTTTCTCCGACAGTAGTTTGTAGAGATTCGTTTTGTTGGTTTGAATGGTGGGATGGATTGGAGTGGCGAGAAGGAGGGGTGTGAAGCTAACTGACTATCAAATTAAAGGGGGCATTGTAACGATGCCATTACAGCAGTTCTCCAGACAAGTGTTATTAATAGATACAGGGAGTGAATCGCTAAGTTTTGAATGATAACAATAATGGGCTCTTGGAATTCGTATTTATGTGTTTTTGTTGATTCTAAGAACTTTGGTATGAACCTTGTTAGTTTCGTCTATAATTCCTAATTTAATACTGCTGGGTTAAAAAATATGTTTGTGCATTTTACAGCCTACTCTGAGATTTGGGAAGTATAGAAGAATTGCACCCACATTTTCAAGGAAAGATAATTGGAAAATCACTCCTAGTGAACCGTGCTGGGATTAAAACTCCTACATTTCATAAACAGTTAATTTGTGCGATGTGAAACTTAGATAACTCAACCACTGTTTAAAATTATCATGATTTATTATCATTATTATTATAATAAAAATATTAGTGATTTAATCCTAGGAATTGAGGAAGGTCGTTTGAAAGAAGATAATCTAAATAAGCGTGAGAATAATTTGCCCGTGAAACTTTGTGGGCCTCGACAACGACTCAAACCTAGGTCATCTGGTCTGGATTCGAACTTGAGCTCTCCGTCGCCAGCAATATAGTCAATTGCGAGCCTAGCTCCTGGTTTATACTGTACATTAAAATATAACAAAATACAAACCCATGGAAAGTGTTAGGACTGTACGAGTACAGAATAAATTAGTTGTGAAATACGTAGGCCACCAGTAGGTGCAGGGGTAGATAGAAAATTTTTTTGTATTTATTGAATGAAATATATGATATATCTGATGATTACGAATGTAAAGTGCAAGCGTTGGTTGAATATCATGAAATTAGAAATTTACATTAGAGGGAAAAATTCAATAATTACAGGGTTCACTATTCGGGATCTTTCAATTTGTTGATTCTCCATCCTCTATCAAAGCCTATTTTAATTCACTACCTATTTACTGATCCCTTCATGTACACCCCACTATAAAACTCTATTATTATTATTATTATTATTATTATTATTATTATTATTATAGTGTTAAATTTACCTATTAAAAATGAATTTAAATATAATATATCCGGTGTATCATTAAAACATTAAAAAAATAATAATTTATTTTTAATGTTGAAAATAAAAAATGCACTATAAGTGTTAATAATGTTTCAAAATATTTTAGCATTTTATATTGAGTCTTAGTGGTATAATATAATTATTATCAAGTTCAATACTATGAGGGAAAAGGATATGAAAAATTAATTTAATTCGCAGGAATAAACTGATTAGCCTAAAATTGGATGCAAATGCATATGTATATTTTTTCCTTTGGCTATTTTTGAAAAAAAAAAGCTCTAAGAGAATAAATATTTGATAATTTTTTAGTGCAGATGCATAAGAAATACTTAAACGTTGTTATATCAATGTGTGGGATTATCATGAAGTACAAGAAATACTAATAATGTGTATTTATTTTTAAAATTTGTAAGGATCAATGCATGTGTTTCAAACTAGAAATTATTGCGATGCTATATTTATCGCATGTTTTGTTTATTTGTCAATGAAGTGTTGTTATATCTCAGAGATAATTAATTCTTTATTTTAGTTTTGTCAGATACCTTAGTGAGTAGCTAGGTTCCCTGGTTCTGTTCCCATCACAATCAAAATATACAAACAATTCAAGGATTTCTTGTTCATAGTGATGAATTGACGGCCGAATGTCTGGGTGATTTGTCGCTTATATGGTTTTAAGTCGTGGACTGATATAATTAATTGACACATAACGTTCATATTAAATATACTTGATAGTATTAATTTTAATTTAGTTCCAAAGCACCCGCACAAGTAGGCTTGCGGTGCCAGTCACATAAGTTTGTCTGGTTTGCTGACAGTTAGTAGATCGGGACTCGAATTCCGGCCGCTTGTACTGAGTGATTTTCCTAAGTAGTTTCTTACTTTCACTCCATGTAAATGTAGGTACATTTCCTCTCACTACTACTGCCCTTATCCCTAGCCCATTCTCATTATTATACCCTCATCGGTGGTAGCTTATCTTAAAGGTAAGTGCCTAACTAGCCTGCATTGGATGGACTACATGCATTACATGAATCGGAAATTATTTAGTGTACTGCATTCTCTGCATTCGGATTTCCAAAGGAGATTGTTCCATCCTTCAGTTTGATCATGTCGCCTTTTGTGTATCCTAATATTTACAATGACATCCCTGGCACGGATGGGCATCAGGATATAGGCTACTATAGACAAATACTCTAGCAAACCCACAAAGCTATTATTAACCTAACAGCTAGTCTAAATTGACTTTAAAAAATTATTTTTATAATT
This sequence comes from Timema bartmani, assembly GCA_902151455.1. NCBI lineage: Eukaryota > Metazoa > Arthropoda > Insecta > Phasmatodea > Timematidae > Timema > Timema bartmani. Next base: position 29,807 of record CABFWB010004919.1, read on the forward strand.
AAACATTTTTTTTAGTATGTTTTGCTTTGATGTTAAGATTACCACAATTATTTAAAAATAATAATAATAATAGGTTTTCTAGATTTAATTTGTGGGCGCACTTAAATAAACTTTATAAGCGTTCCACAGACGGCAGACCCTTACTATGTAACTAGTGATGTGAGGGGGAAATAATACCTCATTCACACGCGGTAGTTGGTGAAATGTTGGATGACAGTCACCTTAGCCTGTAGAGTTTCCGTCTATTGAGATAAAGGTCCCGAGTTTTATTCCTGGCATGGCCAAAAAATGTATCATTGGTGAAACGTGGGCCTACACTTACATAGGGAAGAATTAACCCCCAGGTTCTGGGTGTTATATCTGTTCTAGATTTAATTTAGTTGATAAGGCTTTTGCTGATATCATCAGTTGGTTCAGAAAATGCATGATAAATATCTCAAATAGATCTAAAATAAAACGCAAAATATAGGTTGGTTACAAACGACTGAACCGCACGCTGTATTTCTATCGGTCTTAAACGATGAAGTTCTAGAACGATTGAAATACAAGAAGCTGTTAGCGAAAAACTGAATTAACTAAGTAGTAGTTCGCAAACTATTGAATTATATAAATTAATTGCTCATTTTATTGAACTAGATCATTTTGAACTGTTTTCAAAAGTGAACTGTAATGCTCATTTCTCTAAACTAAATATCGAAAATAACGCTGGGAATTTCGAATGCCAATGGTGAGGAGTGCGTGCACTATCCAGCATTCCAGTTGACGTCATCCGCACGTATGGCACGAATTGAAGTTTAAATTGTCTATCAGAATTCTTATCGGCATAGCCAACATCCAATATGGGAAGGTGAATGCATTCTCGTTAAAAATAACGTAAATAATTCATTGCTTTGATGCGTGTGACGTGTTTGGTCCATCAGATGCGGGGTATTGGAGGCTTACCTTAATCATTCAGTGACTTTAGTGGTTTCCTTACGGATTAATTACGAGATAGCTGAATTTTGGTATGTATTTTCATTTAGTAGCTATAATTACCAATTCATTAAATGAAAAAATGTTTACAGCCCATAATAAGTGTCAAAAATCAGTTTTAAGTCAATATCTCCTTATCTATTGGTCCTATGACTAAAAGTCTTCGTTTAAATATGTAGACTAGAAAATTTCCTACAAAAAATTTTTGTATGCTTCTTTTTCATATATGCAACCATTTTCATTTATTACGGCTTATTAATTTAAAACCTATATAGACCTACTTATACTATTAAGGCCGGCTCAGACCAGGCACTATACTATACCGGGTGTTCATTTGAAAATGTTCCACCAAAATATCAAGAAAACAACGGATTAGAGAGAATTTTTTTTTCAAACATAAGTTGTTTGATTCTGAGGGGTAAGTAATGGTGGAAGGCTGGTATGAATTTGGTTTGCATTGATAAGGTGCCGTTAAAGTCACTTTGATTTTTTAAATAAGCCTCCCTCTTTTTTTACTACCCACATTTTCTTGTAGATCACGTAGTGCCATTTTAAAAATGATGGTTTTAAGCTTTTTTTAAAATCAAAAGCTTTTACACGATTTATATTGATGGACATATTGAGGCTAGAACCCTTGTCTGGTGTATTAAGGGCTGTTTATCCTAAATGATTTACCACTCTCTCTCTTCATGCAAATTAGGGTAGATTTCCTCTAAAATCCTTCCTTATTCATCCCTATTCCATTAGCGGGGTTAAAATGATACGTATAAGACGATAGAGGCATAAAAATATTAAAAATATAGTTTTAACATGCCAGTAGTTTGGGACGTGGAGCAAGTCTTCCAAAACGGTACCAAGACGATATACCGGAGAGGAAATACTCGTGTAGCATGGACTTCAAGGACACCGTTGCGGTCGGGATGACAGGTGGGCCGGTGATGTTACATGGTGGCCGTTTCTTTAGACGTTAAAAAGATGAGTTGACATTATAATCCCTTTTTACTTCCTCACGTAGAACCCCCGCCACTCTCCCCCCCCCCCAAATAAATTAGGTCTCACAATTAAGTCTGTCCCCGTATCTATCTGTATATCAGTCTGTACCTAGAGCTACAGACAGAATTAATTTCTATTGATTTAATTCAAACGTGATATTTCGATTTCAAATGATCATACTTCAAGGTCAAACGGTGAGTTTTATTTTAGCCCAAAAGTTAAGGGTAGTTAACTGATGATTTTAATTTTGAAAGGTTGAACATATTTGAAAATGGCTATAATGGTTTGTTTTAAAATTTGGGTTTGGGGAGTTGTTTATATGATGAAAAGATTGTATGTTGGTTTTTATAAAAAAAAACATTTGATGTTAGATACTGATGACTGATATTTGAAAAAAATGTAATTTTAATCAAAAATGGCATTAGAATTTTTTTTTTAATATTTATAACTAAAGAGTGTTTAGTATGGTTATCACTTATAACTAGTTTTTGAAAAATCAAATCAAATTTTTCAATATACTATCTAAGAAAGTATGTTAACTCCGTTTACACTATGGTTTAGCTTATAATGTAGGATTATAGTGTAATCCGTTTAAGTTAAGACGCTCCCATTACAGGGTGAAAAGAGTGTACGATTGTGTCGTACCCTTAATATTTCTATGTTTTTATTTTTAAAACGTTTATGTGAAACGCGCGTGAGGATCTATTAAAATCGAGAGGGCGATGTTTTTCGTTGCCTCGTATGACGGAGAATGGTAGTAGATCAGTCCCACGAAAGTTACAAGGGCATGGGAAAAAGCCGGTGGACCGTGAAACTCCATTACTCCCCCGGCCAGGCGGAGCGAACCACGCATGCATGTGTGCGTTTTGGAAGGTAATGTAATTACGGGGAGGCCCTACATAGTTCAGGTATGAAACTTGGTTCCTTCATTGGGGTGACTTTTTATTTAACAGGTTTGCTGGCAAGTTTTGTTTAGAGCTGTACAGGTGAGAAACGCACAATACTAAGACGTGGCCTGTGTAATTTTGTTAAACTTGGTGGATGAGATCAATCTGAACATCCTTAAAAATAGAGCATACTTAACTATCAATTTCTTCAAAAATAAATTTAAAAGTTATCTTACCTTTGATGGCGGCTGCCACAAACCAAATTTAATCAGAAAAGCATTATAGAAAATGAAATAAGTTTTTCTACCAAATTTGGTAATTTATATATATATCACCCACATCGGTGGTCGAGTGATACACGTCTTCACCCTCGCAATAGACTGGACTGGCATTGACAGGAAGGTAAATGTTCAAATCCCGGTTGGATGTACCGAGAGGGGGATTTCCTAAAATATATTTCCAAACTACTTACTTGCAAATACGTGTATATTTACTTTAAATTCAACCTTCTTTAACCCTAGCACATTAGTATAATTAGTACATATGAGTACAACCCGAATGGGTAGCTATTCACTGTGCTAAAAATCAAAGACAAATAATTGAAAATGACAGATGCATATTCCATTACCTGACGCATGCATACATACATAAAAGTAGATATATTAACTTAAACAATGTCAGGTTAGGCCCTTAATATGAGAGTTGTACTATAGTGTTGAGGATTATTATTATTATTATTATTAGCACCGCGTCTTACTACCCGTTCGGGTTGTACGCACTTACGCTAATGTGTAATGGTAGGGTGATTGTGAAATGAAATTGAGGACCTACAGTTTAACTTGGAATCCGAACCACGGTGGAGGCCTGGCATTCCTCACATTCACAAGTTGCGATTAATACACATCTTGTCAGAGGTGAAGGAAGGGTTTGGCATTCAGATAAATCTGTGCTGAGACCGAGGATCGAACCCCGGACCCCAGCACAGAAGTCTGACACCTTACCCCTAGACCACCAGGTCACCTATAGTGTTGAGGAGAAGATTTACATTTTATTTGTTTTTAGTATATGTGGTCCTACAGTTTTATTGATGTCTAGGTTTTATTAAAAAATGTTGGTGTACGCGTCCTCTGTTTTATCACTTTATAAGCCTGATCCATTAAGTTCAGGGCCCGTCTCACCACACAGCATCAAACTTGAGTACGTATTACACTTTGAACCAGAAGTTGCATTTTGATGTTTTCTTTAGTCGAACATAAATAAAACAGAGAGATTGATACCAGTGAAACTGTTTTATTTTAAAAATTACATCAAAACTCACAAATCATTATTTTTAAATTAATAATCTATTAAAATAATTCAAATTTTTCTGTTATCAAGTAAATAGTTCAGAAAAACGCACTTAAATCCTTTAGACCTAGCCTAGAATATATATGTAAAACAATGTATAAATAAGGTTCAAATAAGTGCAAATCTATGAATATCAAAACACAGGCTGCCAATAATTGTAACTACTGGTAGGGTATGTACGTAAATAGACCATAATTCAATCATTTTAAATAAGTTTTATTCCCAAATCCAAATGTCATTTTTCAACTAATTTAAATTAATTGAATAGATTTAACTAAAGGTGTTTCTTTGAATAAATTAAAAATCTTTAAACGACTAAAGCTAAGACATTGGCCAACATCTTACATTATTTTTGGCCCATAGCTTGGATTTTGTTAGTTTTTTGAAAATTATATTTTCAAATGAATTTTTAGTTTAAATTTTATTTTGAAGTCCTATCAAATGCGTATTTATTCTATCTTAAATTATTATATCATTAGAATCATACAAACTGAAGAGCCGCAATAAAATCAGCTGGTGGCTGTGGTGAAAGTATTTTTACTAACTAGGCCTCTAAGTTTGTCTATATTTAGGCCTACATCTGAAACTAGGCCTTACACATGTTTCCGAGCACTCCTCCCGATTTAGTCCACAGAACAGTAAGATATAGATTTCTATGAATATTTCTGAACTTTCAATCATTTATTTACGTGAGTCGATATGGTTATTAGACATGTCCCAAAGCTTTCGTGCTTAGTGTTACCCCAGCCCACCTCATTGGACCATTGATCCTGGTAATTATTGTTAATTGGATGCTCGATTGTGACCCCGACGTTGATAGCAGTAATCGATAGTGAAAATTTATGATGATGGCCAGTGGTTAGACCAGATGATTATTACCTTACCTGTGCCCCTCCACGAACACTTGACTCGTAAACAAGATGCCCTGGGATCAGTTTCCGGAGATAGGCTCATCAATTATTACAATTACCTCATTACCAATTATGAATCCTTAACAATTTATGACCGATAGTTAAACTGAATGTTTAAGTCAACTTAAATTGACACGCTCAACTTTAATGACAGAGGAGCACATTTGGACAAGGGGGATTACTATTCAATGAATAAAAGAAAGTGAATTATTCTAATTATAATAAGGAATCGTTTGGAGTTATTTCATAATGACAGTCGGACGCATTTAGTTGGGGATTGTACTCAAGTGCCTAATAGAAAGACATAGAGATAGATGTCAGTAATGGGTCAGTTCCAAAATGTCACTGATTCTGTTGGTGGTTCTATTATCTCGGTTATCTTTTACAAATTCTTATTAATCTCATAAAACAAACTAATTCTCTCTGGGCTTCATTGTTTTCATATTTCTCTAATATGGGCAGTTACAAAATTCATCTTCTGGATGGAACAGTTGACATAAAGGGTGGAAAATGGCTATAAACCTAAAAATTATAAATTATATTCATATCAACTTGATTCATTTTATTGTAAGTATTTACTAAAACTTAAAAATGTGTTTGGCTAAAAACCAAGGAACCAAAACGTCTTTCTATAAAGCTAGATATTAAAAACTGGATTATTCCTTTACATATTTGGCTTGTTAATATTATTTTTTTAAATAATTCATATAAATATCATATTTCCAGGACAAAAACATGTTTGAAATATCTTATTTAATTCAGGGGGCAATATATGGCGGTATTTTTGAGTGGGTTTAGCTTGGTACGCAACCCGCCCACCTGTGAGCATGCAAACCATGGCGTATATTCAGTTTAGTCTTGTTCACCAGTGATAGGGAGGGCGTTGCAGGAATTCCGGCCTGGTATTCTTTGGTGTTTTTTTAAAAACTATTTTCAAAGAAACTTCTACCTTCTTAATCCATACAAAAAAAAATTATCTCGATAACCCGGATACGGAACACGCAAATCTTTGTCTTAATTTTGTAAAGTCAAGTTGGTTTAAGGATTTTATGTTAAATATATGATATAGTATAAAGTAAAATACATATTTAAAAAATATTATTTCATCAAATAATAAATCATATCTGATTGACACAAATACAAGGTGATTAACTCGGGGCTGAACACCCGTATTTTGCTATGTGTTGCCTTTTTAACTTTATTATAAAGTGAAGTTATACTTTATATCCAGATTCGTAAAGGTCCTGAGTTAAGTTATATATGTATTTTTCAACTTTATCTGAGGCTATTATGTTGTTTAGTTGTGTTCAGTCCCGGATGGATCATCCTGTATAAACGCACTAATATCTCTTCATATGACGTAAGAAATATTCTCCGAATTTACTTTTTAATATTTATATTATATTTCAATATTTTATATCATAATTAATAAAATTTTATTATTGATAGCTCCAACAATATTTACAAACTTTTATTCATTTATTTGTTATGTTAATGTCTTACCTGTTTTAAGAACGTAGAGTAAAAGCTCAGAATGAATTAATAATTTTAAATTGTCACAATCATAAAATTTATTTTTGGAACAAGCAATTTTTTCCAAAATATCATTTTTCTGCGTTACATGAGAAAATAATGCTTGTATTGTCAACAAATCCTTGATCCTTTATACCCCGTCGACACTAAAACGAGAGGAAGTAGGATAATACTGCGGCTAGGGAGGTTTATTTCGCTTCTTTTTTTTTACTATTTGCTGTCGCTGTTCATGTTGTCAAACCTCTTCTAGCTTCTATTGGCCGTAGGGTTGTCGTACGAGGACATTAAACGAATCATGGCCTGGAGTTATCCGGGAACGTGGAATTGCTGTTTGGGATTTTTCTCCTTCCTCGAAATGCCCTCTCTCGTGTCATAATGCAAACTACAAAAGTGTAACGTGCAAGGAAAATTCCCCCCATTAGTTTTATTATCTCTTTCTACCAGCAGTAATTTTGTTCTTTCTTGATTTATATAAAATTTTACTTCTTGGTGAGCGAGATTTTTATCAGATGCTCATAGTTTGGTTGAAATAACATTCTTTTTTCCTATTTTAATTGAATATATCAATACAATGCCGTATTTCTGATAGGACTGGAGCTCTGAGGCTTAGTTACCACTTAAACCACCTTCAACTATCTTAAAATGTCTCGTTATGACTCTGTTTAGAAACGACTTTTTTTGTTTGAGAAAGATTAGGTTTATATTTATCTCTATCTACGTCTCTCATAAAAAAAGTTGTTGAAAATTTGCAAATCTTATTTATTCATGCACTTACTTAAAACAATAAAAGTTAATATGTAATCGTTTTAAATCTCTTGATATCTTTCTCCTCCAATATGGTGTAAGTCATATTTTAAAATTACAAATGGCATAATAATATGGAATAATGTTATCTAACAGTACAAAATATAAAATGCTTGGCAAATATTTCAATATAAATACACCTACGAGGATAAAGTAGTCAAAGAAAATATTTGGACTTGGTAATATCTCCTTATTTTGAGTAATTGGAAGATATGTTTCAATACTATTTATTAAAATGATGTTTAATTATTTACTGATGTTCATTGGCAGTGTTTAATATCCGTCTCAAAATTGTTTTAAGTAAGGCTAAACATTTGATTGAAATTAGTTTTATAAAGCGTGGATCAATTTAAAAAAAATATTTCTGCTACTTTTGTTTATAGCGACCTTAACTTACCTCTAAGATAAAAAGGAGGCACGAACTGGTTAACACTTGGGCAAAGATATCAGTCTCCTCCATTCTGGTTTACAAGTGACGAATAGATTGGGATTCGAATTACGGCCCGTTGAGCTAGGGTTTTTTCCTTAAAATGTTTTCACAAAAAATTCAAGTACACTTGGTCTTAATTCTACCATCCTCATCCACACTCAAATAGTGTTCAAGCATATAGTCTAGAAAAATAAACTTTATAGTAAGCATTTTCGGAAAAGGGGGAATTTATGACAGATGCGGAGATTAAATAATACACGCTGCAGACAAAATAGAAAATCCATTTATAATCTTATCTTTATAGAAAATTTATAAAATTCAATACTTTATTTTTTCTAAACATTTTACTAAAGCAGGTACAAGTTTTTTTAGTACCGGGTCTTACGATCCGTTCGGGCTATATGCCTATTTAATAATCACGCTAAGTGTTTTAGGGACTAGGATTGTTATAATTAAAGGACATTTACCCGCATTTACATGGAAGAAGAGTGGAAATCATTTTGGGAAAACCACCTTCAGTACACCCAACTGAGATTCGAATATCGGTCTTCCGGCCAACGGCAGTCTAGTCTACTGCAAAATTAGTGCCTGGACCATGTGACCACTTAGATACAAGTTGATTTAATTCCATTAAAATATGTCAAAATAAGGTTTTACTTACGTTAACGGTCCAATAAATTTTATTTAATTTTATAATTATAGTAATTTTTATTTAAAATATATTTATGGTTCTTTTCAAGAACAGAAATATTCTCAAAGCTTGTCCACCTGACCCGCCTAGGTGGCGTAGTTGGCTAACGCGCTAGTCGTGTTGAGCTCGACTGCTGAGGACGGGGAGATCGAGGTTCGAATCTCGGTCGGGTGAACTGGGGGTGGTTTTTCTTAAATGGTTTTCCACTCTCCCTCCACGCAAATGCGGATTCACCTCCTCTAAATTCAACCTTCCCAATTCCTAATCTATTAGTGTAATTAGTACTTAAGTGTATAACCCGAACGGGTAGTAAGACGCGGTGCTAAAATTAATTAATTAATTAATTGTCCACCTGAGACAAGCATTTGATGATAGTGATGCTAGTTCTTTTTACCGTCGTAGTTAGCGTCCATGATTTCTAGCAAAGATTTTTGTTTTGAGGTCATGTTTGTTTATCGTGTGTAACTTGTGGCTTTGGCAAATCTTTACTCAACGTGTGGGTACGGTGAGGCCTTCATGAAAATAAACGGAATGGGGTAGACATCGGTAAAATATATACCCGGTCAGCTCCGTCATCAGCGTGGATCCTTGGTGGTGACTAACACTTTTAGCTCTGAGCTAGTTGGCACGACTTCCTCCTCGTCTCTTGGGCGTGTTATTATAAAACGCCGGTCATTTGGGCGGTCTCTGTGCTCCCCCCTAACCCCTCCTTCCCTGTCTCTTACTATCATTTCAGGCTAGCAACATTTTAACAACATATGTTTGTACTTTTGAGTAAGGTAAATTTAGAGGAAATATACCAGAATTTGCATGGAGGGAGAGATTGAAGTGACAACCGGTTTGTGATATAGTTGGTGGAGCCCCTGGCTGATGACCTAGAGGTCCTGGGTTCAATTTATGGCTTGTACCAAGAGATTTTTCTTTAAAGGAGAATCATTTCCATGGTCACCAGAATTAGGTTAATTAGTCTTAAGTTAGGTCCATATCTTAGTTGGATTTTTCCCGTCATATTTACTACCATCCTCCTAAAACCTCATTGGGATATGGAAAGACCCTCCACGAAAAAGGATCTATGATTAATACATTGGTGCGTCCCCTGGGCGATGGTACATAAGTATTGACTGATCTTACTGAAAAGTGAGTTACTGTTTGAAAAGCTCTATATTTTATGTGAAGCCATTTAGTAAAAAAAAACACCCTCAGTTAGAACCTACAACCAACCGGGCTTCGAATGCGTATCTCTCCATCACAGGAAACCCACCATGACAAGAGTGACGCGTTAGACCATTTGACTACCTCTGCGGGTTCGCCTTCATTTCCTGAACGTGTTATTATAACCAAATTCCCCTCCAACACCGCATCTTTCTATCAGTAAGGGCGTTCCGCATTATAATCTCTCTCATCAGTCTGATGGCTAGTGAACTGGAAGGTGTAGTTGAGAGTAAATGTACCCGAAATATCATGGAGAAAAAGTGTTAAACAATTTAACTAAGAAACATATTTAGTAGAGCTGGCTGAGACTCGAATCCGGACCTCTTAGCCACCATTAAACCGGATCATACTAGACGAGCCTGATATTCAGCCTGCGTGCTCACCGGCACGTGTGTCTCTGTTTTGAGTAGTTTTATAGCTTGACCTCACAGATGAGTGTTTATTAAATATATTATATAGATTTACGTCGAAAGGTTTCTCTTCTTCACGTTTTATATATATATGTATATACATATCCCGGAGTTCTAACCAATACATTTTTATATTATATTTTTACATTATATTTGGTGCGTGAAGAGGGTAGGAAATTAATTCAAAAAAATATTTGTTAAGTTTTAATTTCATGGCTCAGCTCGCGTGCATTGTTTTGTAAAAGTGACAAAAAAAATTTTTTTCTTAAAAGTACAAAAATAATTCGGACAAAGATACGGAGGATGTTTCCGCTCTATATATAATATACTCCTTTATACGCTAACTAAATTTTAAAGAATAAAATTAAAATGACTTACAAAGTATAATACACAACTCTGTATTTTCATAATTAACTAAGGTGGGTCGATCCAATTCATCCATCGTAGCTTGTCTGTTTGGATTAACTAGTGTAAGCTCTAATGGATGTTTTAGATAGTAGTACTAACAAAATAGACCATTACTAATTATTTTAAAACAAATTTACACATATATGAAAAGGTTTAACTATATTATATAAATGTTTATATGAAGCCTATATAATTATATATATATATATAGCCTACTAGCCAATATATAAAAATATATATAGGCCCTAATGCCTAAAATTCAAAAAGCACAACACAAATTTAATCATACGTGTATAACGTATAGCCTATGTATATTTATATTTAATTTTATATACTGCTCTTTTTGGATAGTAATAGAAATTAAAAATTTATTTAAATAAATATATAATTAAGTAGCTGCAGTGCTCTTTGTATTTTAGGCATCCCTCAACTCTGCCCGGTACGGCCGTTTCCAAAGATAGGATCCTCTTGGTTGTAACGTGTATAAGGTTTAGCCCTCATTGAGATTAATGGGTTTAATACAAGGCTTGTAAGGCCCCTGGATGCGTAGTGGGCACAAATCATTTGGAGAGGCCACCGCTTACGTCCGCCATATTGTATGCCTACTACGGCTGCTGCGCAAGAAACAAAGAAGTGATGGGGGAGGAGAGCGGAGGGAGTAAATATTCCTAAAAGTCATATCGGGTCATGAGGCAGTTTTACAAATTCTACTTACAGCTTTCCAAAACTAATTATGGTGTAGTATTACTGTAATTTTTTTACTACCGCGTCCTACTACCTGTTCCGTTTGTACGCATGTATGATAAACATTCTAATATGGTAGTAGTGAGGAACAAAGAATGTTTGGGGTAATAATATACCCAAGTTTACGTGGAAGGAGTGTGGGAAATCATTTAGGAAAAAACACTCTTTGTAGACCCGACCGGGATTGTAACCCCGATCACTCCGTCTTCAGTAGGCCAGTCCTAACATCAGAGTGACGCCTTGGGCCATTTTTCCACTGAAGCGGGTGTGTAATATTACTCAAACGTGAATATATGACTATTTTATTTTTTGGAGATACCTAACAAAGGGATTTTGAAGGATTTTATGTCACGGAAAGAAATGAGAAGTGTAATGCAAGCATATTAAATTGGAGAGAGTATGAGAATGTCGAATTAGAAATTTTGATCTCGGTGTAACTGGGCGGAATTTGAAACACCCAATATCCCCATATCTAGTCGTGTTCATTAGCCTAAGGTATAACCCAAATGGTATTAAGACGCGGTGCTAAAAAGAAGTAGCCCTAAGTACTTAAGGTGGGATGGAAGGGTACGCAAGAAAAGGTAGGTGTTTTTGTAATTTTTATGACAAAACATTTGTCTGGCCAAAATAAATAAAATATTGCTCCATTACAAACATAGAGTTTAATTTTCTTCACATGGTGATATCAACAGTTTCTAAATATATTTAATGAGCATAGTGGCATTAGAAGACAAACTTTTTAAATTAAGAAAAAAATTGTCATTAAATTTCAGGACACTCTTGCCAGATATTCAAGAACTGTTAAGGTCACCGTGGGAAGAAAATTAATTTTTAAACTTGTACTGGAGCGTTATTTTATTTATTTTGGCCAAAAATGTTTTTCCATAAAAACTGCAAAGACACCGGTTTTATCTAAAATCCCCTTCCATCCCACCTTAAACCTCTCGGTCATTTCCATGGGTTATTGCCGCTCTTGTTTTTAGCACCGCATCTTACTACCCGTTTGGAATGTACACGGATATAAACTAAGTGAGCTAATGTGTCAAGCATTAGGAAGATTGAATTAAGAGGAAGGGTACCCGCATTTGCGTGGAAACCACTATCAATACACCCTAACGGGATTCATACACTGATCTCTCGTCATCGGAAGTCCAGTTTATTTCAGGAGTGTTGCTTTAATACATTCGACCACCTAAAATCTATATAATTTATAAAATTCGCACTTGAATAATGTTGTATGTATAAGCCTATAATAAATAACGCTTGACTAAAATTAAATATAGCTTATGTTTGTTAAAACAACCAAATAATATTAAAAGTCTATAAAAGTATATTTTTTTATATATATTTAAGAATATATTTTTTATATTTCTTAAAAAACTGACATAATATATTAATGTGATAATATTAAACGATCTGTTTTATTTTTATTTTATTGTGTGGTACATCTATACAATAAAACACAATAACTATAATTATATTTAATATACAAAATATAATATGCAGTACAGCCATTTGTCTGTCAATTATTGGTTTTTAGGCTGTAAAATAGGTTTATTAAATAAAATTACTTCTACTAACCACCTTTCCCACCGTTCTCTCCCGCATCCCCAACGCCTGTAAGAAAATAAAAACTAAGCGCTAAAATCAAATTTAATTAATTCGGTAAGTAAAACTAATAGTTTTATATTTTCCTAATTTATTCCTTAGCTGAAATAAGGCTGTTCATGACTCGTGTGATTGTGTTATTTCCCCTCTCTTCTTTATTTATTGATGTAAAACTTCAAGAGTTATATAATTTAAATGGTTTTTCTTACGTACTCCAAGTCTTACTAATATTGCAGGTTATTCGCATATTTACACTAATGGGTTAAGGATAAAGAAGATATAATTTACAAGGAAAGAAGGTAGGGAAAACACCCCAGTACATTTGACATGGATTCGAACCCAAAATTCCTTGTCATTGACAAACCATACCAGGCTAGAACTACTCCCATGTCCATATACATAAATGATCTAAAAATACAGAAGTTTATTTATTTTATATTTATTATATTTAAAACATTATTTTATTTGGTTGTGATTTCATAGTAAACAGTTATTGTACTATACAGATCTTGTTATTTTAATTATTAGAATAAATATATTAATTTGTCTAGTTCCAATTAGTATGTCAACAAAGAGAAGTATAATATAATTTATTTTAACCTAAACGATCTTACTTAATTGTTAACATCCAACACTTGCAACCAGAATTATAAAATTTGGCTAAATGAATGAATTCATACAATAGCAACAACCTTGATTAAACCAAAGTAACTTAAACTTGTAGTCTACCTCTCTGACCTCTCTCAAGATGAATAGAATAAAGTTATGCTTTGATCTATACAGTTCAGTGTTTTTAACTATGACGTGCGGGTGAAGAGATCAGAAGGGGTTTATGGGTGTGTGGGAGGGATAGTCTCCTCTTTCCCTGCCCCTCAATCCTCTAATGTAGGGGGACTTGGCCCCTTGACACTTCATGATGTTGGCACCGGCTCAGATTCACTTTATTATCTATCCTGCGGGAAGGGAGGAATGGTTCGTAGTATAGCTACTCTGCATCTCAGTCCTGACAAATACTGCTCTATGTATTGAGTATATTTTAGCATAAATACCCTGGAGTTCAATCTAGGAAAAAACTGCCATATGGTTTGGGGGTATAGATCTATGACTACACTACATCTCAGTCCTGACAAATACTGCTCTATGTATTGAGTATATTTTAGTATAAATACCCTGGAGTTCAATCTAGGAAAAAACTGCCATATGGTTTGGGGGTATAGATCTATGACTACACTACATCTCAGTCCTGACAAATACTGCTCTATGTATTGAGTATATTTTAGCATAGCTACTCTGGAGTTCAATCTAGGAAAAAACTGCTATGTGGTTTGGGGGTATAGATCTATGGCTGCTCTGCATCTCAATAAAGGATAAAACTGCTAGGCGTGTTGGGGAGATCCTACTAATATATACTTTCACTACTGACAAATTCTGCCTGGTGTATTTTGTTTATTTTACTATAGCTACTCTCCAAGACAATCCTGGAAAATACTGCTCTGTTTGTTGGGGTTATAGTACTAAAGCTATACTTACTCTTCATATTAATCCTTCACACTATTACGTGGCGTCTTGGAGAGGACAGTACTATAAGTTACTATAAATATAGTCATAAACCTGTATTTATTTCTTAATCTCCCAGTTGTAAAATTGTTAGGAGCATATATGTAGGAAACAGTAGTAGCATCAGCTCTAACACATGTCAGTGTGAGATACAGAAACCTGTTACCCTCTTTTTTTTATAGTTTCTTAACCAAATTAATTATCTCAGCGCCATTGTGTTACAGCCACGAGATTGAGGTTTAGAATTTAGTTGAGATACATTCTTTTCCCCGCATTTTGGTTCCACGTATTTAAAAAAGAAGATTGTTGGTATATTTATTAATAATTGACCTTCTATTCCTCACTTATTTTGAGAATTTGATTACCACAAAAAGCCCACAAACATATTAATACTTTCTTTCTTTCCACGTCTCCCTACCGTCCAGGCCAAACGCATTTATTAAACTAATAGTATAGGGATGAGATCGTTATAATAATTATTTAAATTATTGAAAGGAAATACACAAAAATTTGTGTGAAAGGAGAGTTAGAAAATGTTCATGAAAAAACAGCCTCTCTACATTAGCAGGTTACAAACAAAATTTTGTACAGTTTTACTTTTTGCTGATGCTTCAAAATACCAATATGCTTTGAATAAATTCGACACCAAGCTAAAGTAAAAAACAAACTAAGACACGAATGTAAACATTAATCGGACTATTTATTTGAAGGAGTGACGTTTACTCTTCAAACATTCTCTTCTTTGCCCCTCCCCCTTCTCCCACTAACGCACTCATTCCAAACTGAACTAGATTGTATCCCTCCTCTTTTGTACCCATTCTCCCCATCCCCCTTATTCACCTTTTTTCATGCTTCACGTTCGCATGTGCATCTTTCCTGGCGCTCGTGTAGAAATAACCTCGTCTTCTGTCATTTCCGGCCGGCGTTGAGCGTCATCCGATTTCTTAACCCCTCTTTATCTCTCTCTCTCTCTCTCTATTTATTTCTCTTTCAATTGGGGGGACTGTCGTCCGTCTATCCCCAGAGCACGAGATAGGACAGATTTCCGGGGCTGCATCAACAAGTCGATTAATCGGTGATTGTATCTGAGATTAAATATAGAAAGAGAATACGACATATAGATAGGAAACGGGGGATGACTAATGCTGAAAAAGAGGGTAGGAATGGATCAAATGAAAGGAGGAAAGAAAAAACTAATCAACGTTCTATTTGCTTTATTGATCAAATACTCTCCAATATTTGGGTGTACATTTGATTCTGATGTAGTGTGGATATGAAATACCAAGAGGTGAATCTGTGCCTATAACATTACAAGATAATATTTGAAAACATCTGAGAAGAAGAAATTTTTAACTTGGAGACAACCTTTTTGGTGGCCGCATGGTCTAACGCACTACTCTCGCAGTAGACTAGACTGCTGATGACGGGGATTTCAAGGTTCACATCTTGTTCAGGTGTACTGAGGGTGTTTATTCAAAATTTGTTTTCCACTCTCCGTCTATGCAAATGCGGGTACACTTCATACACACGTAATTTTTAATATCTAAACTATTAACATAATTAGTGCATAAGCGTCTAACCCTAATGGGTAATAACACGCGGTTATAAAAAAACTCTTAAACTTGGTTTTAAAATATTTATTAAAGCGTAAAACCTTAAGAAATTTGTAATAATGCGGTATATTTTGGCAAAGATAAGGCCTCGTCCTTCTCTAAAACTCGACTAAAATTCACATTTAAATGAGTTAATATTGAAATTAAAAAATCAAATACATTAAAACAACACAAATAATATGAAATACTAAGAGCTAAAGGTAAATATAAGTAATGACTTAATATAGATGTATAGTAAAAATATTGTTACGGCATACGTGATGAATTGANCGAGATGAATTGAACCTATGGTGAAGCTTGGAAATAATCACACAAACACACACCTTTAAGAATTATAAATATATTACACCCGTTAATTTAATGACCGAGATCCCACACGCAGGTTATTTGAAAGTTTTACTTTGAAAATACTTAATTCTAATGGGTTTATATCAATGGTTGGGGTGTATGTTTATAAAAATGACACAGATTTCAATACGTACCTACTCATTTTCAAAATTGGTTACTTATTTAAAAAATATTTCCATTCAAAAGTCAACACTGATGAAATTATTTTTCCAAATTTTTGCTTTCATTACAACAAAATACAACTTTTGTTAAGATTGCTGAAGCGTTGGATACAATTTAATCGACACAGCTCAACCAATGAACTAGTTTTGATGCAAACAACGTCAGCGGATACTTTTAAATCATTTATTGAATTAGTTATTGAGCTGACTATTTAGTTTAAAATCTTTTCAACCATTTCATTATTAGTATTGTTTGTAATTCTATTTTATTAAGCTAGTTTATGAAGTTTCTGATAATCATTCGAGAGCAAGATATTTGTAAAAGTACATTAGTTGTGAATTCATGTTCAAGCCTCACACATGAACTAGTAGGCCAATATGTTAAAACTTAATTCAAATTAAATTAAATTATTAAGTCAATCCTAATATATAAATAATCAAAACATCATGTAGAAATTAATCATCATATTTGATAGCTAGTGCAGCTAAAATATTGTTAACTACGTTTATAGATTGTATGTGACATGATTCTTTAAATTAATATATGGTTAGATTAAAATTTGTCAGGATCTTATGTGAACAAGCATTTCCAAAGGGGTTTGATAAAGCTTTGAGGTACTAAAAATAAAAACTATTATTATTTTAAGCTAAAAATACTCTGCCAAACATGGTAATAGTTAGTAAATAAATCAGCCACAAATAATTTATATTCTATACTACAGGTTCTGAAAGGATAGATACACTGTTATTTTGGCATACCGAATAAATCTACTTAGTATTATATTCCAACTGTAGGACTTAATGAATCTCCCTACAATCCGCATATATTTATCTAAACTCCATACTCACTACGTTCATAAAACAGCAGACACAATAAGGGCTCTTTTTTTTTTAAAAGAAGTACTGGCCGTTGATGCCAATCCCCAAACATCATGTCCAGCCCCCCGAATCTTATTTTAAGATGGGAGTGTAGGGAANATTTTGCAGATTTATAACAAAAAATGTTTGGTCCAAAGAAATCAAATAATAACGCCCCAGTAGAAACATAGAATTTAATTTTCTTCACATGGTGACCTCAACAGTTCTTGAATATCTGTAAAGGATGTTCTGCAATTGAGTGACAACATTTTCTCTCTATTTAAAAAGTTTCTCGTCCAATGCTGCATTGCTCGTGACAGATATTTAAAAAACTGTAGATATCATCATGTGTATAAAATTTAACTCTCTGTTTCTACTGATGCAATATTTTATTTATGTTCAAAGAAAAATTGTACTTCAAAATATCTGCCTTTTAACTCCCTCCTTAACACTAGTCCCACCGCAACACACCCCTCGATATTACCATTCCAGGATTTGTTGATTCCGAAAACGTGAATTATATGCTAGTGACGACAATATTATTAGTGCGTATAGTTAATAATCCAAATACACTTTATAGGGCGTGACATTGAATTTTTTTCGTCCCTCAATAGAGTTCCAATGATTGTACGAAACAGGGGAGAATGGAACGATAGCACCAATGTCTTGCTCCATCGAATACACGTTCACATTGTCTCTTCTCTTTTTCCGTTCTCACGGAATAAAATGTATCAAAACGCTAGGAATTGTACTGTAGTTTATTCGGTGGAAACTCAAATACTTTTTTTTTTTCGTCAGTCGATGCACACTTCAGCGTGGAAGCCAAGTAAAGGGGTAGGTTTTTTTGTTTTTTTTTTATGATCGGGAGGCAACAGCAATCTGTAGTTCCAAGCGATTTACTCGACGGGAAGAGGGGTGTTTTGAGGGTGAAGGGAAAGGGGTTTACGAGGGTGGGCATACAAGAGCGCTTGGCTGGGAGCGTCTGTCGTAAGAGGCGACGCTTGCCACCTCCTGGTTTCTGCTACTTGCCTGATACATGCCCGCCAAACTTGCACCGTGTATTATGTAGGAGATTTCGCATTCAGTTTTGTTGTATGTGCGGATAATAATAATTTATTCTTTCAATTTCGCATTCAATGTGCGGATAATAATAATTTATTTATTCTTTCAATGTAATTTAGTTACTTTTTTAATTACGTGTCAGAGTTTAAATTATAAAGCATACCTGATATTTGGACCAAAAGATTGATCTGATTTAATTAAAATAATTTGGTAAGGTTTCAAAGATAAACTACATTTATGTGAGGGCTCAATTAAAGATATATATTTGTGTACGGATATATCTATTTGCATGATTTAATTATATCAAATTTTTAAATTATTTATTTGTCAACATTATTTAGATTATTTATTCATAAAGCCACTCAAATAAAACATCACTAGAAATATAGTTTCCAAACTACTATCCCCAAAAATGGAAATATTTGTTATTGCTATATGGAAAAAAAAAGAGTTTATTTAACACACTGATTTAAAAGCTAGGCCTATAATGGATGGTGAGTCTTATCTATTTCATTACTTTTTTCCCAAAATTTTTTTTGTCGTGGTCATAGACATATCGTGACAATATTGTGATCCCCTTACACACACAAAACACACATATAGTGAACAAACAACATGCACACTCTTACGTTACTGTCATTATCAAACTGTCACGTCCCATAAACACGCTAAATGTTGACAAGTAGTGCGTGTCATATAGATAATATGAAGTGATAAGTACAGGTCGTGTTGAAACGTGTTCGTACTAGGTAGTGTCAACGAGTGACACCTGGAGCGTCACCGAGGGACGGACCAATGATTCCCAGATCTCGTTCTTAACCTTCAAAGGTCGACACAAACACACACACACACCTGCACGCATTGTGACAAGAAAGGAAGAAGGCCTAGATCCCAAGGGGATATCGCGTTTCGCAAACCCGGAGGCATCGCAAAGGCGGGGATAGATAGACAAAAGGGAAAATACAGCCAGCGTGCTTTAGGTTTCACCCAAAGGTAGAAGACGTTTAACATTCGTGCCCTTTGAAAGTCGAATATCTTGGAAATAATCTTATATAAGATGCCCTATTTATAAAAACGAAAATATTTATTTTAAGGTTAAGTAGATCTCTCAATATCATGAACGTATATTAAAATAAATAACTAGGGACCAAATATTAAATGAACATATGGTTTTATTCATTAACCCTTTATATTACTTTGCCTTAAAGATACCGACACCAGTGGTTGCATAGTCTAACACACCACTTTAGTATTATTATTATTGTTACTATTATTATAATTATTATTATTATCATCATCGCGTTTTACTACCCGTTCGGGCTATACGCACTTAGCTAATGTGAAATGGTAGGGTGATTGTGAGATGAAATGGAGGACCTGCAGTTTAAAGTGGAATCCAAACCACGGCAGAGGCCTGGCAGCTCACACATTCACAATCTGTGATTAATACACGTCTTGTTAGCAGTGAAGGAAGGGTTTGACAGTCAGATAAATCTATGCCGGGACCAAGGATTGAACCCCAAACCCCCAGTAAAGAAGTCCAACACCATATCCCTAGACCGCCAGGTCACCTCTACCACTTTAGTAGGCAGACCAGATTGACAGTGATATGGAGATCAGGGCTGAAATCCTGGTTACGTGTACTGAAAGTATTTTTGCTTGATTACATTACTACTCTTCTTCTATGTAAGTGTGTGTATATTTCATCTAATACTCTAGCCTCTTCATAACTATTTTATTAGCGTAATAATTACGCAATTATTGATGTATGTGTGTGACCTGAATGGGTACTAAGACGGGTAGGGGGTAAGAGGTTAGTGAACAACCCTTAAAAATACGGTGGACTTGTGATATTGATCACGATGCCAACTTGATTAGGCTCACTGATAGATAATTTGTTATTTCAAAGATCTCGGGTTTCAACCCACTTGTACAGGTGTAATTTTCAACAGTTATACTAAAATATCTCTTGTTCTTTGCTTAAATCAGGTAAGGACATTTCTTCATCCCTTGTTTGAAGAAATATTCATAAAAATAGCGCGTAATGTTTACAAAAAAAGTAAATGGTACGACACAATCACAAAAAATGTCTTACATTGTGTGCTATAGCTTGGAAGACAATTTTCAAAAATATCGGTCATACTTTTGGAAACATTTATAATAGCATCCATTCTGCCTGTTGATGCATTCAATCGATTTAATTCATTATGCAAGTCACTTTTATTCTTAATCAATAACACATCTGCATATAACAGCATTTTCACAATCACATTTTCCATTAGCACACCAACTGCGTCCTTACAAGCATCCCTCATACACTTATCCATGAATGCATAAACCACCATGGAGACATAACACAACCTTGTCTTTCACCCTGTTCAATGTAAAACAATTCGTTCAAGATATTTACAGTTTTTAAACTCAATCTTCAAATTTCGATTTTTTTAAAGTTTTGTATGATTTGTCATAAGTATTGGCCTACTACATTTGAATGAATTTATTTAAAATAAATAAAATATACCTTTAAATTATAATGTACATTGGTCTTTTGATACTAATTTTGAACAAAATCATAAATGTTATTTCAAAAAAATAATAACTAGATCTTACCAAAATAAGTATTTTGTAAATAAGTATAACATTTTTTTTATAAAAACAAATCTATATAAAAATTTATAATGTAAAAAATAAGATACCTATTTTAAACTATATAACTACAGTCATTTGTTTTAAATACTAACAATTAAAAAACTATTTATTTATAAACTACCCTTAACAGAATTTTCCCTTAAAACAACCAATATTTGTCAATCCAAACACGCCCCAAATTAGAAAAGCACTTGTTAGTAAATCAACCTTTGAATTTTTACCCTAAAAAAATATAAAATGTTATTTAAGAGGTCAAATACTTGCTAGATTATTAGGTGTTCTGTCTTACGACAAGTCCATTCCTTTTTTCAGTGAACTTGGACCGCCAGTACGGCCTATTCTCTGCCTCCTCATTTAGCTACCATAATTTTATTCTTTCTTAGAGAACCATTTTCAAAAACTAGCAGACCCATACGTAAATTGTGCAATACTTATGTAAAAATAGAAAAAATATCATTATTAAATTATATAAGTCTCAATAAATTACAATAGCCAGCAAACCCGAGTGCAACTGCCTTTATTTGTGTACTAAAACAATGGATGTAAAACAAAACAACACCATAGAAACAGATTTTCCATAGAAATGACAAGGCCGCTTCTATTTTTGCTAAACTCCCCAAATAAACAATCAATCAAAGAAAAAATTCAAATTAAAATATATTTTCACCTAGAGATTAAAACGCCAACTATATTCTTGTTACATTACATATTTAAAACAATAATAAAACTAAATGAAGGTAACTGGCCTGGTTAATTATTATGAAGTCACGATGGTAAATATCTCTTAATAAATTCTTACACAAGAATATAAACACCATAAAAAAATTATGAGATAAACGAAAGTTGTATTAATTTATTGACAGGTAGCTTCCAACCAAAAATAGGTCTCATAGGTCTCATAGGTCTATTCTGGTGATTTGTCTAAGTGGTTAGGGGGCTTGGAAAGGAGTGGGATTTTTTTTT
>CABFWB010004920.1:0-12500 GCA_902151455.1 Timema bartmani
ACAATATAACGAGCACAAGGGGAAAACCCTTGCTAGTTCTGTTTTCAAATATTAATAGTGAGTAAATGTGTTTGTGTTTACGAAATTATTTTTGTATTATGTGGTTGAAAAATATATATTAAGACCTTTTCAAAATTAAAAATATGCTTGTATTTTAAGTTTGTCCTGCCATTCTGAGTAATTTTAGTTCATGATGGTTGGAGATAGGTCCGGCACCATTCAACTCGAACCAACTTAACTCTACTGTAACGTTAAATAATTATCAAAACAAGTGCTTGCCTAATTACTTAGAAATGTGTTAGAACGATGTGGAAAAATTCCAAGCAGGATTCCAAAATGCTTGAAAATAAATTATCTGCTATTTTGATAAACATAAATAATTTAGTAAAAGGGGCTAATTTTCTTTTTTTTAACACCACATCTTACTACCCTTTAGAGTTGTAAGCTTTTTAATAATTATTTTTAAGGATAAGAAGGGCTGAATTTATAGGTAGTGAGTATACATTTGAGTGTAGAGAGAGTGAAAAAAATCCCCAGTCAGGATTCTAACCTCAATCTCCCCGTCACATTGCAATAGTGACACCTTGGACTATGTGGCCATTGATGTGGGCTAGAGTAATAGTTAGTATTAGAATAAACAAGCCCCAGTTGACCAAACACACGACCTAGACACCTTAGTAGTGTGTGTTCTGATTGGTCGTACAGTGAATGATTAAGAGACTCGCAACACGAGCTTAGGTGAGAATAGCTCGTCAAATGAAAGATTCACTTTAAATAAATACAAGTGCTTCCAAACACTTTGTTATGACAGCATTATGAGGTTCACAATCCAGTCAGATATGTTTAAAAGGTTTGTGCCATTACGATGATAAATTTGGCACAGCTCGCATGCTTCTGAAATATTGCAGAGTTGGGCGAAAGGTTACAACGCCGCTCCAGGGGAATTTAGCCTCAAAATAAACTAAAATAATGTTAAAATATCACAATATGTGCATAAAATATGTTTTAACTTGGATTTCAAAAGTATTCCAATTTCTGAATTTTAAGAATGCAGTTACAAAACTTGACCCATAGATATAAACACTAAACATTAATTGGTTACTTATTTTTTCCTAAAAAATGGGGCTCTACATTTATCAAGTGAATACATTTTGTAAGCTCCAGGCTAAAAAAGTGCAACTCACGCTCTACAATGACTCGGTGACCTGTCCCGTTGAAGAACACCTGGTTAATACTTCCTCGTTGGATGTCAGAATAGAATATCTTGGAGCGCTGGTAGTCGAAAGATAACCCAATAGCGTTGCGCATAAACTCCTTTGATTGTATGCTTGGGAATGGAGCATTAAGATTGAACTCGTTGAACATGTGAATACTATCGATACGCACCACACGTGAATACAGGAGAAAACTGTCATAATCTGAAAGAAAGAACAAATCACTTGCACATTGGACTGATATAATATGGTCTAACCATTTAGCGTGCAGTTTACAAACTAGCTCAATTTACAATACGCAACATTATATAAATAAACATTTCATTTACCCTGAAATGTGGCAAGCTTATCTTGCTTAGTTCCACTATGGTGTAGCTTATAAGATAGGGCCATAGTGTAATCAGTGAAGGTTAAGACTGTTACCTTTCAGGGGAAATGGAGTGTACCATTAGTGAAACTTAAACAAACACTCAGTTATAGTAAATAGTTATGTTTTAAATATAAATACAACAATAAATGAGATGGGTCAAACCCATTTTTTCTCGAATTCTTATCTTTAATTTAGCTAAGATTCTTGGTAAATGTTTTACTTCCTATACATCACAAACTGATACTTGTTTGTTGTTCAAGGATCAGGTGTGATGAAGGAGTCAAATGCAATTAAATGAAAAATGACAACCTGGACATAAAATTATCACTCAATCTTTACAGTTTTAATAAGAACTAACAACATCATAACTATGTTCTACATATTCTTACTGTGTAGCAGATATAAGTGTTATTTCAGTTTTTTTACCCAAGATCACCAGAAAAATTTCTTCCAACTACATTTTTACAAATGTATTCTTATTATTCCTATAACCAACCAGAGTTCCTAGTCCATAAAGTTAATTTGCGTCAAGACCTCGGGTAAAGAAGTGAAATGAATGTTTGAATTATATTGGGAAATTTTGTTGTTAGTTTCATTTCCTCTTGATGAGTTACAATAGAATGACACCTATGTCCAGTGGCAGCAGTGTAAAGCGTGCAGTATGTTTGTTCCTTTTATACAGGGAGGACCAAAACAATTAAACAATTAGTAACTTCTTTTTGAAGATAATGTCACCGAGATGAGCTCCACTGAACGTCAGGCAAACCTCTCAGCACGTTGTCCTTCAGTTTTCTCAGCATGGGTCGTTTAAATGTTTCTGACCCACCTTGTATGTTTCTAACCACCTTTCCTGTACTGTCTTACAAATATAATTAACTAAGAGTGAGAAATTCTAACCACCTTTCCTGTACTGTCTTACAACTATAATTAAATCTAAGAGTGAGAAATTTAGCCATAAATATTCCATTCTTACCCCTCTATTTTTAGTTTTTTTTACCACTTTTTAAAGACAAAAAGTATTTTATTTTTTGGCTTTTTATAACTGAAATACAACTTTTTTTTAAACAAAATCTATTAATTTTACTGACTACGAATCAATGTAGCTACTGGTGTTGTTAGTTATATGTGACTGTATACTACCTTCACAAGTCTTGTTAAATGTATGTGACTGTACACTACCTTCACAAGTCTTGTTAATTGTATGTGACTGTACACTACCTTCACAAGTCTTGTTAATTGTATGTGACTGTACACTACCTTCACAAGTCTTGTTAAATGTATGTGACTGTACACTACCTTCACAAAGTCTTCCCGTCCACTGCAACCTTGCCATGCGCGCACACACAGACCGGGTGTGTTCCATTGAAGAGGCACAGTTCTGAGCAGCCTCCGTTATTAAAAGCACATGGGTTCACTCCAGACTGCTTGTCCCTGGAGAACACCTGCACGTCCTTCAAAGAGTCCCCAAGACCATGCAGGTGGACTGTGAAGTCGGACAGGTTGGACACAGGGGCAGACTTTATACTGCCTCGTTCATGGGTGCTGCACATCAAACAACAGTTACAACATTACCTTGACGACAAGTTGGACAGACTTAATACTGCTTCGTTCATGGGTGCTGCGCATCAAACAACATTTACAACTTACAAAATTACCTTGACGGCAAGTATGTCAATAATAACAACAAATATTGGTAATAGTGGCTTGGTAGATATATGTAAACAAATACTGGCCTAGTAGCTTGGTAGATATATGTAAACAGTGTAAACACTGTGTAATAATGTAATGAAGGTGATAGACAAATAACAAAAAAACTTATATCTTCATTTCTTAACGCTTCTGTAATGTTTTACATGTTATGTTGGCACTATGACGAATTGAATTGTTTGCTACTTTCCCATCATGCCCCACCCTAACTGACAAGAGAGAATTCTCCTAATTCCTAATCCAGACACTATAGTAGCAACATTTAATGAACACAGTTGTGTCTTTATTCCAATATGATACAACCGTGTACATCAAGGCAGACATAATAACTCCCATCTCCTCATTATCAGTCTTATGAATAGTGAGGAAAAACCTCTTTTTGAGGTGAATATTGTTATTTATAGAGTAAGGTACGATAATGAGGGATTGAGACATAAGAGAACAAACACAAAATGTTTCTTACAATAAAAATAGTACAGTTCACACTTTACAAGGTGCTGTCACTGGACAGGGAGGTAATGGCTAGGTTTCATTCTACCTGAACTTATCAGGAGGGAGTGAAACTAGCAACACAACTTACTAAAAGAGGAAACCAATAAACACAAAAAGGCGAGAAAGGAAAGTGGTAAAGAATGACGGTGGCCAGTGGCAGCAGTGTAAATTGTTAACCATGTCATTTTTTCGTTGGAGAAGCCATATTGTGTTTCTACCCCTCTTTATTGTACCTTCTTACATGTATAACAAGATGTGGAACAGAGCAAGCACATAGCAAGGGGCAAACAGTCATCTATAGTCTTACATGTCGATCCAAAACACATCATCTTGATAGAGGGTGAGCGCGTGAGGGTTGTCCAAGGAATGGTTCAGCAAGGTTTCTCTGTCCATGCCATTGTAACTGACCCTCTCTATCATGTTGGTGTTGGAGTCACACCAATACACCTTTCCGTTCTAAACAATACAAGACAAAACACCAATACACTAAGCCGCTACAATTCATTTTATAATATCATAGGGTATGTAACGTTTGAAACTTTGACTTGACCTCGAATTTATATATCAACTTTGACTTGACATAAAAAAAAATCATTTAAAAAAATTATGAAGCTTCACCAATAAAAATATTAATATCCAGAATATTCAAATAATGTTGAACTATTGTCATTGTGAGCTGTTATTTACTTGCACAACAAAATAACACTAGTATTATTATGAGAAAAATCTAAATAGCATGTTGTGATGGTACAGATTAGATCAACAGATTAGAATGAAATAATGCCAACAATATTGCAATAAAACACTTTCAAATTGATATTTTGATTAATAAAGTTATATAATTAACATAATATAATCCTTCTCAGTTATTAAAAATAACTAACAAAAAATATTTGGACTATGATTCAAATTTGAGAAAATTTAAAAAGATATGATTTGTGTACACTTTGAATTGAAAAGGACTAGTGGCAAATTATTTATTTTCTCACTAACAATAACAGTTCTCTCTCACCTTGTAGTCTAGTGCTATATCGTTGATAATGCTGATACTCTCATTAACAATAACAGTTCTCTCACCTTGTAGTCTAGTGCTATATCATTGATACTGCTGATACTCTCATTAACAATAACAGTTCTCTCTGTTCCGTCAAGTCTGGCCCGCTCTAATTTGGGCTCCCTCCCTGCGTCGCTCCAAAACAAGTATCCCGCCACGGGGTCAACCGCTATGGAGGTGGGCCTATCCATGTTGCCGGTGACCACCACGTAGCGGTGAGAACCGTTTAGACGGGCAGTCTCTATCACGCTGAACTTGGGATCCGTCCAGTAGATGTTTCCAGCTATCCAGTCAACTGCCAGGCCTGGAACATGATATTACACTCGCAAATATCTACTTCATTTCACGGTGAATCCTCAATTATAAATAGAGGTGTGACACTTCAATCCTGTGCTATTTGAGCAATTCAAGATTCATAAGAAGCTCAAAAAGGTACCTTGAATACAACTATGAAGAGCTTGGCTTGAAATATCAATTTTAATCAATTTGGTGAAAGGAATTGTATAGACTTGTGTAGTTGGAAGAATAACAAAATCACAAAATAGGACAACGTTGTTTTAAAATAATTAATTCATGTAAAAGGTGTTCTCCTTATTGTGTATGATGCAAGAGACATTACAAACAAAACAGCTGCATCAAGATCTAAATAACTTTTTTTTGTTGAATTTTAAAGAGTTGAGAAATATTAGATTTGACCAGTCTTTAAAACATTCAAATGTTCGGTTAAGTGCTCGTCTTTGGGTTATAAGTTTATGTGCCAGTGAGTTAGGGATACGGGAGGTTGTATAAAGTGTACCCTCATTTACGTGGAGGGAGAGTGTAAAACCAATTAGGAAACACCATGTTCAGTGCACCCAAGTGGTATTCCAACCGTGATCTCGCCATCAATGCCGGTCTTGTCTATTCCGAGAGTGGCGTCGTAGACCATGTAGCCACCGAACAAGGTTGTTAAATTAATGGTATGGGGTCTGGTTGTTAAGTTTGTCCTATAATTATGTTGGTGCTAAACCACCTAAAAGAAGTATTAGATGTGAAAGTAATTCCAATGAAACTATTTGGAAAATTAGTATTTTATTTCCTCCGAATCTTGAATCTGACATTTTCTCAGATCTTAAATATTCATACAGTTATGAGATCCACTTCCTGTTAGATGTATTTAAAATAGTAGGTTTGTATAGCCAAGAATTTTACCTCTCTCTCTATATATATATATATGTGTGTGTGTGTGTGTGTAAAACTACCTCAGTTCAGTCGGTAGCATGTCTGCCTACTGAGCTAAGGATCCCAGGTTCGATTCCTGGTATGGCTGAAAATGTATCATTTATGAAAATATGGGTTTACCCTTCATAGTGATGAATTAATGGCTGGGGACTGGATATTGTGCTTGTCCTAGCCTTGTGTTATATTACAAGGCATATGAAGCTACGATAGGCCTAGCAAAGTGGTAATGGAAAATATATGCCCTGAATAAAAAATTGATCCAAGCCACAGGCTGGAAACAAGTCATGGATGGGGGGAAAATGTGTAGGTATAACTATTAAAATTACATTTTTTAGTTTACAGAAATTCAAATAAAATGAACTTTACATACTAAAACTCGATATACATAGATACTTTCCTAGTAGTCTGTATTGTACAGTTACAAGTGTGAAATACCTGTCAGCCAATCTACTGGGATGCTCTCCATCGACTCAAAGTGTTCCACCACAACTTCTCTTCCAGTCCCGTCCCGTCTTATCCGGGTCACTGTCCCGTGGTCACTGTCCGCCCAATACAAGTAGTCCAGTTCTAAACTCAACAAATAGATCTGGATTATAGGTTCATGCTTTAACCGAAACATCCTTTATTGAGGCTGGCTTTATATTCAAGCATAGTACATAACTAATATTGAATAGCGCATAACACATAGTGCGCAGGAAGACAAAACACATTTCTTTCAATTATAGCGTTCATAAACAAAACATACTGAATCATGTACAGATCTCAAATTCAGTTTAACTTTAACTATCTATGCATGGACCTGAGCATATACATCCTTGACTTGAGATGTATCAGCCAATGAGAAGGCGAGGAGAGGCTAGAGCGAATTAAACGCCAGTGCACAAAATAGATGGAAAAAAAGCTTGTGTGTTCATGTGTGAAATGTATTGTGGGTAGCCATACTTGTTTGTTTTAGCATCAATTACTGTGATTGTATAAATGATTGGAAACAAAGATGAAACAATTAATACATTATTGATTCTGTTGCTGAGAAATAGCTAGGCCCTAAAATTAATCACAGTAATAAAATCAAACAAAAATAATTTTTAATTATAAAGTACAGGCACCTGCTAGATTATGATAAATTTTGTTTCAAAAGGTAAAGTTAAGTGAACGTTGTTTTACTAGTAATTGTCAAGACCTTGTCTAGTAGCGACAAGAGTTTATTTCTATTTCTATGCATAAAGACAATTGATTCAAGTTCAACCTTATCACTATGTTTTGTTATGAACTGTGTGTTAAGCAACCTAGCGTTGTGTCTGGCTAACCACCTCATGTTAAAGTGCCAGGAATGCGAGTTTAAATCCATATTTTTCAAGTTTTACTAAAAAAAACCTAATTTTTTGTCCAAAATAAATAAAATATTGTTTAAGTATATTCATTTAATCGAATGAGTTGAAAAATTACATCTGGAGACGAAATAAAACCCGGGACTTTTGGCTTAGTGCACCAATGTTCTACCACTGAGCGATCCAGATATTGTCCCAGTCTAGGGCAGAGTCTGTGAGGGACGTGTGAATATCATCGGCTATTAAGAGCTACCGTTGATATATAGTATGAGCCTGAGCATGGGGCGATACCTGGGTAGCTCAGTGATAGAGCATTGGCGTATCAAGCCAAAGGTCCCGGGCTCAATTCCCTTGCTGTAATACAATTATGTTATGGCCGCTCTCCGTATTATTATAATCCTTCAGCTTCTACCTTCATAAATATGGTACTTAATTATTGTATTGCGGTTCTTTCCACATCCATCTAGTTTAGTAACATGTCAACAAAATATTATAAAAATGTTTGTAAATAAAGAGTGTTAGATAAGAGATAAGATAAGACTTGTAGAGAAATTTGTAATGTATTGGATCATAAAAATACGACAACACTAAAGACTAGTCGTACAATGTTGTAAGGATTGACATATGTAAGATAAGATAGATTTAAAATAGTAAGTTGAAAACTGTTTGGAAAATTTAGGAGTTACAATATTAGATACAGTTAAAATAACATAAAACACTTTAAAAATAAAAATAAATACAGTGACTATATGGTGTTTGGAAATATGAGTTAAAAAATGAAGTTTTAGAGTATTCTTGGTGTATTTTAAATTATATATTATTTATTTAGTTATATACCAGTCAAAATTAAAAACATTGATGGTACAATAATATTTGAGAAAAAATAAATTCAATTTTTATTGGCTGAGCATACACTCGACCGTTGGGCTGGTTAGTGCTGCCTGCACCATCTGGTACAAATCCCATGTACACGGGAAGTCCTAAACTTGCGGTAGTTTCTTGTTTCTTCCCACACTGAATTTCTATGAGTGAGCTCGAAAGGTCCTATCAATATTACTGGAAAGTTATTTTCACAAACCTTCCAGAGTTCTTTTACAAGCCACGATTGACATGGGACTGACGGCTTTACTTGCCATGATTGACATGGGACTGATGGCTTTAATTGCCACGATTGACATGGGACTGATGGCTTTACTTGCCACGATTGACATGGGACTGATGGCTTTACATGCCAGGATTGACATGGAACTGACGGCTTTACATGCCACAATTGAAATGAGACTGACGGCTTTACATGGCACGATTAACATGGGACTGATGGCTTTACATGCCACGATTGACATGGGAATGATGGCTTTACATGCCACGATTGACATGGGACTGATGGCTTTATTTGCCACGGTTGACATGGAACTGACGGCTTTACATGCCACGATTGACATGGGACTGATGGCTTTACATGCCATGATTGACATGGGACTGATGGATTTACATGCCACGATTGACATGGGACTGACAGCTTTACTTGCCACGATTGACATGGGACTGACGGCTTTACTTGCCACGATTGACATGGGACTGACTGCTTTATTTCCCCTCTGAAGAAAGTTGTGATATGAATTTTTATAGATCAGTAAAAATGTTGAACTCTGCTAGGTTTGAGCCCAAGGATAATGTGTCCTAGTTATTTGATTTGTATTATTTGATATCAATTAAAAATTTTGTTATTTGATTTAATAAAAAATGCTATTCGCAAACTTCTTTTATTTTATTGTTATTTTTACTATTTTTACTACCTTTAGCAATGTTTTTTTAGGACTATGTCTTATAGCCCGTTCCAGTTACATACCTATTTACTAGTGACTAGTGTGCTATGGATAAGAAAGATTGCATTTAGAGGAG
Organism: Timema bartmani; assembly: GCA_902151455.1. Lineage (NCBI taxonomy): Eukaryota > Metazoa > Arthropoda > Insecta > Phasmatodea > Timematidae > Timema > Timema bartmani. Next base: position 9,289 of record CABFWB010004920.1, read on the forward strand.
GTGTACCCACATTTGCGTGGATAGAGTGGGAAACCATTTAGGAAAACCACCCTTAGTACACCCTGCCAGGATCGAACTGCAATCCCTGTCATCGGCGGTCTAATCTATTTCGAGAGTGATGCCTTAGACCATGCGGCCACTGAAGCAGGTTTTAATAATATTATAACTTTTAAAAGTCTTACCACATTAGTTTAGAAATAAATATATTTTTAATCTAAAATTATTCTAAAGAGTGGTTTTAAAATTTCCCGTTCCCGTCCATCCCTAATAAAAATCGACATTCATCAAACTACAAAACAAAAATAATTGATGTTTTAAAAAACCTGAGTAAGTAAATAAAATAGACATTGGTATATTTAAATGTTTCTGCAATGGCTGGAACTGACTAACTTTTAGTAAACAAGAAAGAATGAAAATGTTTTTAACAATCTGGGCACTGCTACTTCTTTTAATACTATTGGTTGGTAAATCTGACTTCTACTTCCAAATAATGTAAAGTAACTTCCAAGATGCAAACATCCGTCATGACTGTTGGAGGCATAGCTCAAAGGAGGGGAGGGGATTGGACACGAATTCTTCAGGCACTACACATCTGTTTCTCATAAGATAGCATTCTAGAGTTAGCTAGGATTATATAAAATATACTTTTAATCATTAAATTGACAAAACTAGGAACTTTTATCATCTGGAGCAAGCGTTTGCCTCATATAATATTAATCTATATCATAAAACAGGGTGAACAGCAAGACATTTAAATGAACCAAATACCTCAACACATTTTAAACTAAGATTAAACTTCAAAAACTGGTGTATTATATTAGAAGAGTTGAAGAAACAAGACTCGGTTGACAATTGTAAGCCCCTGCGATTGGAGACAGCAGACACTGCTAGATAGTATATGTTCTATAAATATGTACACAAGAGAGAAGTTGATCCCCTTTTACCCGCATGGAAGTCGATGCTGGTCGCCATTGACACTCGAGATATTGAGCCGAGCACCTGAGTGGAGTTGTCCTCATTCAGCGGCATCCCCTTCAACTCCCAGTTGATGGAATAGAAGAGAAACTCTTTGATACCTGGAACCAAGAGGATAGTTTCAACATGAGTGGGGGAGGGTCGTTGTGTTTGAGACAGAGGCCGACACAGATTGTTTGTAGTGAACAGCTCAGGACAATAATGGACTATGTCACAACAATAATATTCCTACTCTGCCTTACGTAGAGAAACAAAATGACTTATTTCTGAACATTCAAAGTTTGTATCAAACCAGAGAAAAGGAGCGATTATTTAGGCATATGAAGTATTAATTTTTTTTTAAACCTTAAAAAGTGATATCTTAGAATTTCTATTTTGTGAGCATATAATAGCTCTAAAAAGATCAGAGCTAAAGATATGAAAAGATTGGAAGAGTCACACACCGCACCTCAACAGAAAAAAAGAGACTTTTGATTACTTTTACAGTATGTGTAGAGCTAAATATGTAATTGCCAGGATTCAAACCAATCCATTTATATTCAATCAACGCAAATAAAACTCAACATTCTTATTTAAAGGAGTTAAGATAGCATCAGTTTATGGTTGTTTTTCATTAAGGAGCCCAAACCTCCTTAACAAAATAATAATTTAGGATGTGCCCTTTCAGGGAGTGAAGCTATGTTGTTTCTCATTAGTTCTTTTAAGCTATAAATGGCAAATATAAACAATGACAAATATAAAGTCTTATTTTTAATAAATAAAGGCTATCATGTAGGGTGAAATTTAGGTTAATTTTTTCAATCCAAACCAACCTCAAACTTTTCTTAGAGCCAAGTAAAAGTTATGAATCTTTGAACTTCCTACTAACCTGGTCTATTGATGAGGCAATCAACATGGTTACACAAGAGTCTAGTAACTGAGCAACATAGACACAATCAACAAGATTACCCCAGACCCTGGTAACTGAGCAACAAAGACACTTACCCACACACTTAGTGGGGTCGTCACTATCAGTGTTGTAGCCTGTCGCGCACTTGCACACCCTTTCGATGTGGGATACAGGCAGGCACAGATGGGAACAGTTGCCCTTGTTAACAGAACATGGGTTTGTTCCAGTCTGTATCTGTGGATCATAGATACGCAGTGACAACACGTTGCCTGGAACAAACACACACAAAAACTGTTAAACACAATAAGCTTGGACACTTTGACTGAGCATTCAATTGTGTGAGTCTTGTTATATACTAACCAGTGTTGTGTCTAAGTATCAGATTGTGTGAGTCTTGTTACATACTAACCAGTGTTGTGTCTAAGTATCAGATTGTGTGAGTCTTGTTACATACTAACCAGTGTTGTGTCTGAGTATCAGATCATGTTGAGTTTTGTTACATACTAACCAGTGTTGTGTCTGAGTATCAGATCATGTTGAGTCTTGTTACATACTAACCAGTGTTGTGTCTGAGTATCAGATCATGTTGAGTCTTGTTACATACTAACCAGTGTTGTGTCTGAGTATTAGATTGTTTTCTCCATCAGTCTTGTTGCAGACATGTATGGCCGAGTCCTCATGGTTCGCGTAATAGAGCAGACCATTATAAATGACAGCTGCTGAAGGTCTATCATCCTTCAAAGGGACAGTCTCTACCAGGCTCGTGTTGAAGTTGTAATACTGTATTTTACCAGACTCCACATTCACCCAGTAGAGGCGCCACGAGTCCAGATCCATACTCAGACCTAAACAACAATGGCAGATTAGATCACAAACACCAGACTCATATTTATTTTTTAACTAGTGAGTGCAAAGTTTATAACTTGTCTATAATCAGTCCCGCCCACTTGTCTTTTAATACACATTTATGCGCAAACACAAACCTTTAGAGATACAGAAGAAGAAAAAGAAGCAAAAATCTTTAAGAAAACTAAATGATACCCTTTTACTTTTTAAATTTGGTTTGTTTTGGTATATGAAAATTTTAAGTGTAGTTTTTAGCGGTAGGTGAATTAGCATTTTTTTTCAGTTCAAAATGAGTTTAAATGAAACAATTTTTCTTTTTTGATGTTTGAGTATTTGTTCTTGAAATATTTCAACTTGAACTTTTTTTATTATAGATCCTTGCATAAACCACAAATAAAAACATCTTTTTAAAAATGTATTTTTTTAAAAAAACAACTTAATTTTTTTTAAATATAATAAAATTGTAAAAGTGATATCTTTTAGTTAGGACAAAAAGAAATAT
>CABFWB010004920.1:15000-51965 GCA_902151455.1 Timema bartmani
AATGGCCCGGTTCAATGCACCTTACAGGTCCCTTGGAGAGCCACAGTGGATTGTGTTGCTGGGAGAACTTTCAAGAACAGTTGGAAGTTAGGTTCAAATGTATACACACTAGTGTGACTCAGTGCATTTTATCAAAATATATAATGTTAGTAATATAGTTGGTGAGACACAAGGAGGGGTTGTGTGTTGTGTTTGGGAGAATTGATCCTGACTCTCGTTTGTAATACAACAATAAGATACAACTTCAGTGTTGAATGGGTTTGTTTTATTACAGTCTGTTCTTATTGTACAAGACTGTTGTGTTTGTTTTATTACAGTCTGTTCCTATTGTACAAGACTCTGCTGTATCTGTTTTTCTGTGACTTTATGAATATATAGTTTTAATAAATAATTTTTAACAAAATTGTCAATAAAAATATAAAGATAATACACTTATTTTTAAACATTGGTAGGTTATATTATTTTATGTTATCAAGATGGCCTCCAGCTTATAGATCCCCAAACACACACAACTCTGCAATAAATGTATTAAAATAAGACATTTAACAAGAATCGTGGGGTTTAATAAAAGTTGAATTTTATTTTATGGGTAATTTCACTAATTAGTAATGAGTGGATCACCATAGAGTGAACTGTTTAGTTTTTATTTGGCCTAGATTAGCTATGTATAGTTTGTTTGGCTGAGGTGCAGGACAAAGATGGATTTCAGTAAATGTTCTCTCATTTGCGTGTGAAAGAATGAGAAATCATTCTCAGTATGCCCGACCAGGATTTGAACCGCAAACCCCCCATACCAGACAAAACGAGCTTGACTTTTAGTCTGCGTGTCCACTCCTTTGTTTGAATGTTGAGATAAATATGTTGGGACAGGCGTCAACATAAGGAAGAAATAAGTTGGGGCATGGGCACCTGTTTCTCCCCCCCCCCTCCCACCCACACACAAACACCCACACATGCACGCATGTGCCTATCGTTCATTTTATCTGTTTTAAGACGAGAAGATTATGATGAATTGTCGACAATAGTTTAAAATGTAGTGAAAGGTTTTATTTGAAGTTGCGTTTAGTGGCTGTGGTGATTATATCCCACAGTTTTAAATCTGAAGGAGAAAATTGTAAGGCAAACTAGAAGATTAAAAATGTTAACACCGTTTTCTTGACCATTACTGCGGGTGCCCAAGACTAAGAGTTAGCAGGTAGTTCATTGTAAGTTCATACAATAACATGTCGAGCAAAGGAGAGCAGGTAGTTCATTGTAAGTTCATATAAGAACATGTCGAGCAAATAATTTGAGTTGAGTACTTCTTTAAAATGTGTTCCCAGAATCCTTCAAAGCCTGTCTCTCTATGAAAACCACCCTTGAGGAGAAATCTGTCCAGCAACCCTTTATTATGTTATGGTACTAAAATGGTCTCCTGAAATGATGTTTTTAATGATCACAGTTTCATTTTCAAAGAAGATTTATTCAAACTAATTTCCAACATGACAATGAATGTCTCTCAACAAAACAATCCATTTTTTGTCCTAAAAAATATCAAAACTTTTCAGTGCATGAAACAATAAAATATTTCCATTAGTATGCGAAGCTACAAATAAATGTTGTTCGCAATAAATCTTTGCTCAAGTGTCAGTCAATATTAATAGTCAGAGAGTAGGACAAAAGTGCCAAAGTAAGTGTTCAAATTGTTCCTTCGTCAAATGGGACATTCTTAGTACTTTAAAAGAAACAGTCAGTTATTTTACTCACAAAAATGAAAAACCACAGTCATAGCAATCTATAAAAGACTAAATGTAACTTTATATGACTTAAAGAATTAATTACGTTGTCATATATGTCAACTCACACATGGTCACATGTTGTAACAGATGTCAACTCACACATGGTCACATGTTGTAACAGACATCAACTCACACATGGTCACATGTTGTAACAGAAGTCAACTCACACATGGTCACATGTTGTAACAGAAGTTACACTCTAACAACTTGCTGATTAGGTTCCAAGTAAATTGTGGTTTGTATCAACAATTAGAAATATAATTTTCATTTTGAAGATTACATTTGTGGGGACGAAACTATCAAGAAACTAAGTTATGACAATTCATTTGTTCAAAGTCCATAGTGTGCAACAATATTGTACTTACTATGACTATTCAAAGCTAATAAAAAAGTTATTACTTTCAAATACATGCAAACCTGCAGTAAATATGTTTTTGTAGACAAACTAATTAAATCAAAACAGGTGGTGGATAGAAATAAAGTTAAATAATAATCATAACTTAATTTAGCTCATTGTTCAAACAATTAAAACGAATATGAAAGCATTTGGATTAGGTTTTTGAAATCTTTTACCATTTATGAAATTGAGTTGGCTCTTTAAGAAAAACCGCATTCTGCTTTTTGAGGTACATTTTGAATATCTTCTTTAACAAAAATAAAGATTAAATATAAATCCGATTTTGACACTTTAAATAATTGGAAACGAATGCAAACAAAAATCTGTTACATCAACATAGTTTTATTGCATGCTTTAAAATATTAGTTCGACATTCTCAGATATATTTGACTAGCTTGTCAAACTCAAATATTCCAAAAAAATTTACATTTGAATAGATCTTTAAACATATTGCAACAACATACAAGAATGGAATATATTTTATGTTTCATAATTTTTCAAAGAAGCAATTTATTTCAGCCATTCAGTTTGTGAGTTTTTCTTTTAGTTTCCACCATATCCCCTTAATAGTGAAATAAAGTTTGTTTTTATTTGTTTCGTGTTGATATTTAAAAAAATCTTTTGAGTATTTAAAAGAAAAAGCATTCCCCATCCTTAGAAAAGCAAATATTTTATTCAAGATGCCAAATGCGACTGAATGAGCCCTGACAGTGAGGGTTTTGTAATTCAGTTATTGCTGAAAGTGCTGAAATACTGGACATATTTTGACTGTATAGAGTCTTGGTTTTGGAATATCATTTTAAATGCACATTCAAAACAATTTTTATCCATAGGGTTAAAATTATATTTTAATTTAAATCATATTTATTACAGAGTATCTGGCACTATTTAAATATTAAGTTTAAACCGAAAAATGATTTATCATTATTATTGGAATTATTATTCCATTCGTAATCGAGTTTATCGAAAAGCCAAATTAATAAATCATAGCAATATCTCGATTTTAGTTAATTTAATTTTTAGCACCACGTCTTACTACCCGTTCGGGTTATACGCTTAAGTACTAATTACACTAATGGATTAGGAATTGGGAAGGTTGAATTTAGAGGAAGTGAACCCGCATTTGCGTGGAGGGAAAGTGGAAAACCATTTAGAAAAAACCACCCTCAGTTCACCCGACCGAGATTCGAACCTCGATCTCCCCGTCCTCGGTGGTCAGGCTCAACACGACTGGCACGTTAGCCAACGACGCCACCGAGGTGGGTTCGATTTTAGTTGTTTCGCTCTTTTGTCGGGTTTCAATTATAATCATGTTTCCAAATTTTGTCGCTTGCTTCAATCTTTCTACGTATTTCATCACCACCATGTGCCATATTGTTTCTTTTATCGTTTAGTCTTTAAATAGAAGTCATTCGGTGTGAACTGCTATTTTATTTGTTCTTATGTTTATTTATGTATTTCACGCATTCACAAGTGTTATATAATTATTTATGTGTGTTTTTTGGTGGCTCTAATACATTTGCAAGTTAAATAAAGTCTATGCTTCGACTTACGACAATTTTTTACCGATCTCCTGTTCCTAATCCATCAAAAGAATAAGATAATGCTGTAATATAAGTTAACAATTTGATACAAAACACAGTTTTGTAATCAAACTTAATTAATTAAAAAATAGCTCACTTAATAGACAATGTTTTTATTATGGTTAAAATAACCTTTTATTAAAGTTTTGCTTTGAAAATCATATCTTGTCCAAGAAAATATCACTAAAATAAAAGAGAAAGTTAGCACATTCTATATCCACCATAAAAGCAATGGATGATTGCCTGTAAGTAAATGTACAAGTTGTTCTGATATTTCCTCTACAAGACCCAATCCACCATATTTCAGCACATGAGAAACTGAACGTCGCCTGACTTTAAAGGTTTTACCGTCGCCCAGTTCTGTAAGCTCTCCATTCCCAAGCTAGTTCAAGCTCCTGGCACCAGGTTTAGACTGCAACTTACCAACGCATGTCCGGTGGTCTTCGTCCAGACGCATCACGTGGGGACAGTCGCACTTGAAGGTGCTGTTTATATTCAACAAACACAGATGAGAACATTGTCCGTTATTGTCCCCACATGGATTCTTCACATCTGGAACAGAACAAGTCATGTTTTACAACAACACACTTTACACTGCTGACACTGGACAGAGAGGTAATGGCTGACTATTAATGACAATCTATTGTTACCACCGAATTCCTCGACATATGTTTCATTCTATTAGACCTTGTCAGGGGGCTGGTGGAGCAACTTACTAAAAGAGGAAACCAATAAACACAAAAGGGAGCAGAGAGGAAAATGGTAAAGAGTGATAGGACACTTAGAAACATTTAAAAGGAATAAATAACATAAAGGAGAAACAAAGGAAATGGACATTGGATGCAAATATATATCTCTATAAGGAAAACCTCCTCACCTTGAAGAAAATAATGAATTCACAAACAACCTAATGGAGCGCTAAGTAGTTTCAGGAAACCAGAAATCCTATGTTATTTAAGAAGTAGTTTCTAGTTTCAAAATATGGCTTTTGTTTAAAAGGAGGTGAAAGTATCAGCACTTCCCTATAAGACCTTTAGTTATAAGATTTATAGTTTTAAAAACAATATTATGAAATGTGCTCTATTTCAACCATTTTTCATGTGAAAGCTCACAGTTCTGAAATCAGGTAAATGGTTGGAGACAAAAATGTTGTCCTTCTCAAACAAACAAAGTGGTCTTACGACAATAATAACAGACAATTCTGAGATAATTGATAAGTGAGTGGTTTGGAAGCTTTGGAACGACATTCACATAAAAAAAAACCTAATCATCAACTGTTTCTAACCTGTGGCCGGGTCAGTTTAGTAAATTGCCTCCATCTTCCTCTATACTTCCACTATTCTTCTCCTCTCACTTGAACACTTTCTGTCATCTGCTCCTCCCATCGCTCTACTATCTCATCTACTCCCTGTATCCCACTCTTTCCCGGATAACTTCAATCCTAATCCTGTTTCTCCTGGTGACAGCTAACATGCTCTCCTAGTCTCTCTTACATTCAATGTCCATGTTTCTCTTGGTGACAGCTAAAATGCTCTCCTAATCTCTCTTACATTCAATGTCCATGTTTCTGCTGCATATGTGACAATAAGTACAAAGTACACCCTGTACAACACTTCAAGAGGACTTCCCTTCTCCATAGCAGGTCTCTTACACACCTGTAAAACAACTCTCCATAGCAGGTTTCTTACACACCTATAGAACAACTCTCCATAGCAGGTCTCTTACACACCTGTAGAACAACTCTCCATAGCAGGTCTCTTACACACCTGTAGAACAACTCTCCATAGCAGGTCTCTTACACACCTATAGAACAACTCTCCCTGCTGTTCTCTCTACTACATCCAAACTTATAGCTTCATTAGACCTTACTCTCTTCCTTGTCATTACCATCACTTCACACTTCATCATGCTAAGTTTCACTCCACTCTCTTTCACTTCCTCATTCCATACTTGTAGTTGTTCCTGTACTTCTTCTTCCTTCTCCCCCCATACCATCAAGTCACCAACAAACATCATGGGTTCCATTCTTTCCTCCCCGAGTATCCTGCCACTTTGTTCATGACCATTTCCATTACCATTTACAAAAAGAAGTGGTGAAAGAGCACACCCTTGCTTCACTCCATTCTTTATTTAGAATCTCTGCCCCAGATAGTTCCCCAGTAGCGCTACTAACCTCTCGGCTGTCGACTGGGATGCAGTATCTGAATATCAAACGGTTGTGTGAGGGTTCGTTGTATCACGCTGATGTCAGAACCATTCCACTTGTTGGCTCTGATGACAGCGTTTGTCCTCCAATCCGTCCAATAGACATAGTTCTCAAACAAAGCTATGGCAAACGGATGAGAGAGAGTCTCGTGTCCTCGCATCACCTCGCGATGATCCTCACCATCATACGTGGTCGTGTGGATGGAGTCAGACCTGAAATAACACTTCTCTCAATGACGCGAGTCAAGTTGATACCACACACAATTACTCTGTACAAAACTTTATGATCTGCAAGCCTATGTGAACCTTTGAAATTTCCAATCCAAATTTGAGTCTTAGTAAGATTTGGATTTGATTTGAAATTTTGAATCTTACAATTATATTACATTTGGAAGAAGGTACAAAAAGGGTGGATAGAAACATATAAAAAGGAACAAACACAATATGGCTTTTGCAATTAAAAGAATACAGTTCACACTTTACACTGCTGCCACTGGGCAAAGAACTAATGGCTGCCTCATGAAGAAAATTTATCATTACCGCCCAATCTCCCAACCTAGGTTTCATCCTATCGTAACTCATTAGGAAGGAGTATGAAACACAATTTCCTAAAAGAGGAAACAAAAAAACACAAACAGAATAAAAAGAAAATTTGTAAGTAATGATAGGACAAAGTTATTTTGTGTTCTCCTTTTCAGTGTGAAAGCCATATTGTGTTCATTTGGAAGAAGGTATGTTTCTATCCACCTTTCCTATACCTTCTTCCAAATATAATACAATTACCTCATAAAGCGAAAAGAGGTTTTCCTTTATAACGACTCCTTTCGTTACGCCTCGCGTGGGCGCCAATTATAACGACCCAAGTTGTGTGCCATTTGTGATGCCCCTTAGTTGTGCGCCAATTATAACAATTGCCTTTAGTTACGTCGTCAATTATTATGCTACGGTTTATTTGGATATAACTGACCCGCGATTGGACACCATTTGTTACGTCTTCCAACTTACACCTCCTCTCGTAGCCTTCACTTGGGCGCCATCTTTCGTACCCACCTCCGTACACCTTGTTGTGAGCTCCACGTTAAGACACCAATTGTTATGATACTGAATGTTTGGAGATAATAAATGATACTTATATGAAATAAAGTTTTAGTTATTTATTTAATTATTTCAGTCTTACTAAGATGTAAAAAAAATGATCATGATTACTTATCACATCGCAGTTTTGTAAGTGTTTATGATTTGAAACATCCGCATATATTTAAATTAAGTCTACACTTTATATATACTTAATTACGTTACTTGTTTTGAAAAAATAGCTTAAAAGTTGTTTAATTAACCTGTTGCGCGTTTAACATTCACACCTTTCAAAAACACGTCCGTTCCGAACAAATGATGGTATCGAAAGACAACGAAAGCAGATACTCATTATAGAATCGCAGTCCGATGGAATATTAGAATATAGCTTCGAGAACAGGAAGCTGTCACGAAAAACCCTCCACGTCAGCCAACTGCATTAACGCACTGAAGTTAGTTACACTGGCTGATGCCTTCTACCTTCAGGGCGTTAACTTAACGACAAAAAACAACTAGCACTTTCTAGTTAGAATCTGGTTATTTATTATAAATGAACCTATTTTATGCCTGAAGTAATATAATATAAAATTCAAATAAAAGCAACATATGTTTAATATAAAAAATTAATAGGAGAATATTGTCAATGCTCTCAAATATCCTTTAGGGTCAAATCAAGGTCGTTACACCTTATAGAGGATATAAATATTAAATTAAACCTTGAAAAGAGGTCAGAAGCGCAAGGCCTACACACTTACCAGAAAACTGTGGGCCTCAAAGTTCACAATTAAAATAAAGCAAAACACAATTATGTATAACATTGAGGTCCCCAGTTTTCTGATAAGCGTGTAGGCCTTGCGTTTCTGTCCTCTTTTCATGGTTTAATTTAAAATAGAGGTATGGTGCCATTTTTCATTTATGCATCTTAATATTAGAAAGATTCAAATTCCATATTTTGAATCTAAATAAATCCTAGATTCAGATTTGATGGGTTTAGTTCCAAATTGAATCTATAATTATTCATACTTGCTAAACAAATCAATACAATCAGACTAGAAATTAGAGCAATTAACTCAACATTTTAAAAATTATTTTACTATTGTAATGAATTCAGAAACTGAACATAGTAAAACATTAAACTCAGATTAGATTTGATTTGAAACATCATAGTAAGCCTAAAATAAATCATTAGATTCAGATATGAACATATATTTTTAAAATAAAATATTCAAATCAATTTCTTTAAAGTGTTAGATTTAATTAGGATTCAATTCGATAAGATAAATTTAGCAAGAGATATTATTTGGATTCTACTCAACTTTTTTTTAGGCATGAACTTTGATTCTGATTCAATTTGAGTAAGTTATCCAAGATTCAGATGATTCAAAATTGAAAATTATTAATTCGCACAGGCTTAGTAATCTGTCTAATATAGGAGTCTGCAAATTATCGATCTTGCAGAAATTTTCAGTCAATCATGTAAGAAAACAACATTGTAACTAACAGTCATTTGTGGGTCTAATAAACTCTCCAATATATCAAGTACTTTCAAATAATATTTGAGTGGGAACAAAATAACCTTGATCTGTAATAATTGGTAATTTTATAAGAAATGTTAAGTAGTTTAATACGAAAATATATGAACCTTTTATTTAATATTTCTATAAATGCGGGGTCACAAGTGTTTGAGAAATGAATGAATTTTAATAAATAAATTGTGAGTTTCCACTATAACCCTGTCATACAACCTGCACCATAGCAGAAACAAGCAAGGTAAGCTTGCTCACTTTCAGGGTGGACAAAATTTACACCATAAAATTAATACCTATGTGACAAATATTTAATATATTAAGTTATATGTTGTGGTAATAAGTTGACTTATCAGCTTAAGATAGAAAATGTTTATCTTGTGTGCAATAAAACATTTTGTGAATTTTATTTTAGGTATGACGTTAAATAACTATGTAAAATATAATATATTTTTAAAATAGTCAAACTTTTATTTGGCTTTGGGAATATTTCATATTTAAATCTACTGGGCTTTTGCTTCAAATCGAAGAGTAGACTTGTCACCCGTACACATGGATGTCGACTATAAATGAGAAGAGGGAAATAAACCAGCTCATAAGAGCAACAACTGTTGCTTCGAAGGAGCAGGATTGTGTTAATACATGTTACTAACCTTGCGTCAATCCAGTAAATTCTCTTGAGGACATAATCCAATGTGAGGCCATTGGGCCAAGCTCCATCCGTCACTTGGTCCACTCTTACAACCGTGCGTCTGAACTGGCCGCTCATACTGCAGCGCTCGATGCGAGGGGCGTTAGCGTCCCAGTCGGTCCAGAAAAGGAAGCTGCCAACAAGCCAAGATTACAGTCACACAATCTTCAACCATCAAACTCCATCGCATACATTTATTTTATTTTAGTAACAAGCTAACACCTCAATTTGAACGTTTTGTATAAAAATAATTATTAATTAATTAACACCTACTTTAGTGGTTGAATAGTCTAAGACATCATTCTCACAATATACCAGCTTGTTCAGTTGAACACTCGACTATGACCTGGAAGGCTCGGACATGAGCTTTAATCCTGAATAAGTTGACCGAGAGTGTTTTTTATATTATAGTGACTATCCATCCTCATCTGACAAATGCTGGTACATTTTTAACCACCCCTTATACTGTCCCCACTAAATGAAGGAGCTAAGTTACCTCCATGTTATTTGTTTCATGTGCAAAGATCAGTGAGATAATGGCAAAAAATGGCTGTGGTACCAATGATAGCCCATAGTGGTCGATGATTCCCCCACATCCGTTACAGACTCTGCCTTAAGCTATGAGTGAAGAATGACCCTACATAGCTCAGTGGTTGAGCAATGGTGCTCCTTGAGTGAAACTAAGAGTATTCCACTAGTTGATAATTTACCCCAGTCTAGGATCCAAAGCGATGGCTCTGGGGGACTCCATCTCCCCAGCAATGAGAGTCCTCCGGAAACTGCCATTGAGTCTGGCCACCTCGATCTGATCCAGATTACTCTCCACCCAGTAGAGGTTCTCCCCGATCCAATCAACAGCCAGACCTTCAGCAGTTGCCAGCCCTGTCTGTACCACTACCTCAATGTTACTTAGAGCTGGAACAGTCGAACATCACATTGAGAACATTCTCTTGTATTGATGTGCTGAGGTTACAAATATAACATTCAAACCTCCTTGGATTACACTAAGACACTAGCAGTAACATTCTCTTCTATTGATGTGTTGTTACAAAGTTTATTTATTTTATTTTTTTCTTCTATAAAACAAAATAAAGTACACACAAAATCTTAAAGATCATAAATCACTCTATAATAAACACACACAAAAAGTATTTTCACAGCAAAAATTCAAAATATCATAAATTTGGCTGGTATCTGACAGTTCACCATGTAATTTCATGCCAGTGTGCAATGTGTTAAAACAACAAAAACTTTACTAGTTTCAATTTGCTTTTAATTTAAGAACTGACCCTTGCACCCCATTATTGATTCCCGGATTCAGAGTGATTCTTACAATGCATCAGCTTGTCTGTTAGCCCCCAACAATATTGCAATATGACAGAACAGACAAGCAGTGTCGATGACAGACACACACAGATCTGACAAGACATGTTTTTGTCAACTATTACCTTGCACAGTAAAATGAGAGTTAAAACAAATATAAGCCTTCCTAGTATTTCCGAATGTACAGTACATATGTGAAATAGAATGAAAGTGAACATTCATCAACGATGAATTTGCTTGGGAAAAATAATTCAGCTTTGACAATTATGAAGTTTCAGCAATAAAAATATTGCCATGCAAAATATACTATCATGTCATTTTATTTTTATTTTTTCTGATAGGTACAGGACAAATATTTGTTGTAATTAAATAACATGTTTTAACAGTAGCATGATTTATCAATTTTGGAGAAAATATGTACCGTTTGTTTACCCTGAAAGGTAGCTTACATTGCTTGGTTTCACTACAGTGTAGCTTGTAAAATAGGGTCATAATGTAATCAGTCAAGGTAAGACTGTTACCTTGCTTGGTTCCACTACAGTGTAGCTTGTAAAATAGGGTCATAATGTAATCAGTCAAGGTAAGACTGTTATCTTGCATTGTTCCACAATGGTGTAGCTTATATGATAGAACCATAGTGTAATCAGTCAAGGTAAGACTGTTATCTTGCATTGTTCCACAATGGTGTAGTTTATAAGATAGAACCATAGTGTAATCAGTCAAGGTAATAATGGTATCTTGCTTGGTTCTACTTTGGTGTAGCTTATAAGATAGCGTATGTTTGTTTTTGTACTTGTATAATACCAAACAGACAAAAATTAACCAGCTAATACAACATATTTTTAATACCGGTAATTTGTTTAGTAAAAGTGACTCTACTTTGGAACGTTTGATTTGTGAGATAATTATAAAGTTTATTTGGCAGTGGCTACTTTGTATAAATCCTTTTAAAACTTTGTTCTGGTGTACGATTAATTAAAAAGTGTTTGTGGCAGTGATATAATTTATATTTATGATATATTTAATTTTTATGTTAATATATTTTCTAAATTTCATATTGCGTGTGTATCAAGAAAATAAGTGGGCGCCTAACCTATTTAAACTCTAAGATTGTGTAATGACATTGATTTTTCTGTCATATTTTAAAGTAAATATTTTCATTTTTCTTCATTTCAGTTACTTTAAATTAAATTCATCTTTTCTAAACGACAGCCATGTTTCTATTTTTCTTTATTTTAGCTGCACGTGTTCGAAGCATGGTTTATTTCCGGGTTGTATTACGCAGTATTTAAGAGTAGGTGCATAGTTAAGCCATGCCTATTTTTAGTTTTCGCGCTTAGATAAAATTGGTAGATGGGAAGAAATCAAGTAGTGACCTGGGTTTGAGAGTACAAAACTACGAGGAAGACAGACAGACCCAAGCTTTGAAAGCCGACACAAGTTTGGTGCGCGTCTTGACAGAGGGATGTATTGTTTTCTCCCTCGTTGTATCGGCAAATAAAACCGGCATAGTTTTGTACTAGTCTTACCGGTTGATAACAAATGGCTCCCATCATGCGGCATGATCTCATGTTATAAATACCATACCGTAACAATTGTTGTATTAACATCTTGACTAGGCCTAGGTTTGGAAAAATTGATGTTAATATAGTATTAATACAAAACATAATAAGATAAATTGGTTTTTAATAGGAGAGATTTATTAGTTTAGATATTTTGATATTAACATAAATTATTTTAGTGGTTTAATTTTGTATTAAAACTTTTTAAATAGAATAGCTTTAGTTAAGAAATTAAGTCGCATTTTTTATAAATAATATTTGTTACAGAGTTGCTTGTGTTGAATAAAGGTTTAGTTTTATTAATCTCAACTGCCTCTCCCCCCCAATCCCCCATCTGAAAATAAGTATCCAAACCCAACCAACAAGATCGAAGACTAGAAGAGCCTGGCGGTTCCAATTTATCTGCTGGATTCCTACCACTCAAGTGCAACGTTCCCAAATTATCAACTGAAATTATCCAAATCAACGAGAGTAGTGTGAGATAGTGAGTAGGCCTATTTTGTATTTTTTTTTTACAAAATTCTATCTTTGCAAGGAGTGTTATGTCTATGGCTAGTAGTTCCCACCATTTATCGTTCAGAACAGGGTAAAATGTGTTTAAACATAGCCTGGTTTTCTTCCTATTTACATAGTTTGTCAAGTAATTACAAAAATTATAAAAGGCTACGGGAGTAGTACGTAAACACATACTTAAGATAAACTGTGATTATAACTCAAACACCACCAAACAGCACTAGGCCTATTAATCACACAAAACTGTTCAATAGTGTGTTTGTGGTATTAAGACTTATTTTCCAACAGCATCCGTTTGTATACTAAACTCAATCCTTCAAAATATATGTTAATGGGGGCTGGTGCGCAAACATATTATCTACATATAGGTTCCACCATGGTGTGGCTTATAAGACAGGGTCATGGTGTAATCAGTCAAGGTAAGACCTTTCAGGGTAAACAGAGTGTAAATATTTTAATAATTTTTTTAACTTAGATAACATTTAGTCTCTAAATTTATATAAATATTCACAATATTTTGATTTTCAACACAGAGCAATTTTTTTTAAATATTCCAACTTCAATGTGGCTTGAGGAATATTTTATAAATCCAATTCGACTTCACTTGGAATAGAAAAAGGAACTTCCCAAAAACTTACTCTACATGGTGAATCAAATATTTCTGTGCTGCAGCTTTAAAATATCAAGATCTACGGTAATAAACAAATGCTAGTATTGTGATATTAAACCGTATCGGTGAAGCTATGACTCACATTGGCCAATGAGGGTGCCCCTGTATATCTTGTCGTCAATAACATCCGTCCAGAATATCATGTTGGACTGCTTGGTGTGGTAGAAGTCGAGGGCGATGGTGTTCTTCAGGCTCGAGATCAGAGCTTTCACATTGAACGTCTGCAGGTCTACACCGCGCAGCTCATGGCGGTTGCTGAAGATGACAAATGCAGTCGCATTGTCTGTAAGCAGACACTTTGAATGGAGCAACATTTACCATTGTGCACTGATATTAGAGACTTTTACTTAGCACGTTAAAATGAATATCAACATATTTTTGGATCTTTTCGCAATGTTCACAACTTGTCCTTTTATTTGTGAATAATAGTCAATTATGATGATTTTAGTGAGAACTAATAATAATAAAACTAAACATAATTTTATTTTGTAGCACATGCCATTGTTATTTGTATTTTTTTGTTGCCTGAAATCGTCATTAAAAAAAGAGAACCAGCTGCATCAATACAATTATTTTATTAATCGAAGTTGTGATTCTATCAAATGTATTTACCTCTACCAATAGACCATTGTCAAAGAATTAAAATATGAGTTTGGTCTAATTTTTATGATTGTCATATTGTGACCAAAGATTACCGACTTTTAAAATTGAAATACAACTTTATATTGAAATCCAATCATTTTATTTAACACAAATCAAGGTCTCTAGTTATCATCTGTGTACAATGAGTTAACAGGAAGGACAGAATGCTGACCTGTGCTTTTGCAGGTGAACTGGTCGCTCATTAGGTGGTAGTCCTCCATGCAGGAACACTTGTGTCGATGTTTGAATTGTTGGCACAGTTGGGAGCAGGTCCCCCACGCGTCACACGGGTGAGTCTTTAGACATGTCACCCCATCAGGCTGCAGATAGAAGTCCGGAGGACAGGAGCACAGATAGCCCTCCGGAGTGTTGTGACATGTGTGGGAGCACTCGCTGGTGTAAACACACATCTGCTCACCTGGAACACGAGCACACAAGTGTTTCATGTTTCCAGGTTCTATGACTGGAAGAAGGTAATGGTTGACTGAAAGAAGGTAATGGTTGACTGAAAGAAGGTAATGGTTGACTGGAAGAAGGTAATGGTTGACTGTGATGATGGTGATGATGATGATGATGATGATGATGATGATGATGATGATGATAATAATAATAATAATAATAATAATAATAATAATATTAATAATAATAATAATAATAATAATAATACTTAGCACTGCATCTTACTACCTGTTCGGGTTATACTTGGAACACTTTTTACTGATTTTTCTTATTATTTATTTTAAATACATATTATTTTGAATGGGTATTTTTGTGTTTGTCTTTTAAAATGTCTTCTAATCAAAATTATTTTTTTTTAACTTTCAAATTTAAAAAAAATTAAATTATCAAGAGTCTGTTTCAAGTTCTTCCTACTCCTACAGCAAAAGTATTAAATACTGTTCCATGCCACCCCACTGTATGTACAACCCAATTTTTTAGTCATTTTAGTGCAAGAATCAAATTTATATCTTTTCTCATTTTTATTTTAGATTTAATTTATGATAAAGAAATTTTTTTTAGCACAAATTACAATAATGACAAACTATGGCAGTTATATTTTTAAATTATGTTCAAGTGGAAACATTGTCAATTTCCTCAAAAACACAGGTGTTCTTTTGTAGTTTCTAGGCATATCTCTCTTTTACTTTGATTCTTTTATTTCACAGGAGTACCTGAAATTAGAAGTGTTCCAAGTCACCCCTGTCTTATAAGAGAATCCACATATGCGTGGAGTGAGAGTGGAAAACCATTTAGGGAAAACCATCCTCGAGTTCACCTGAGCGAGATTCGAATCTTGATCTCCTCGTCCTCGGCAGTCTAGCTCAACGTAAAACTAGCGCATTAGCTAACTACGCCATCGAGGCGAGTGAATGGAAGAAGGTAATAGTGTACATTAGGTTTTCTGATAAAGAACTTATTTCACTATTAATATATGTACAGGAAGTTGTGTATAGTTTCATGAATATCTAAGTATGGGTGGCAGAACTGGGGTGGGGGTATAGAGGGCCTTGCCCGTTTCCCCCTCTCCTACAATAGATCCCCCTACCACCTCCCAGATAGATTTAAATTCCTCTGATATTATTGAATATGAAGCTGAAAGATGACCTTAAATCAAGCTCCAAATTACTTTTAGATGCATAAAATTTTCAAAAATGTGCTGGAGACCCCTTCAAATAACTTCTAGAGGCATCCAAATTTAAAAAAAAAATTCTGGGGACGACATCTCCGAATAGTTTATAAAAATATTTTTTAAAGAAATAGCTTTTTTGGACATATCCAATTTTCAAACATTTATTAGGGAGGAGGTGGGTAAGAAAAACTTATATATTTGCTTACCACCCTCCTCCCTCAGCAAGCAAATAAGGTTTAACCCCCACTGTAACTAAGCCTGAGTATATTGATTTTATATCAGAATGTCTACCCAATTATGTAAACCATATTCCACAACTATTTCATCACATAAACATCATAAACATCAAAATAAATAATAAACAGAGTAATTAAGAATGCCTGCCCACATCCTTGACACTTCTATTGCTGTCCCCTCTTGTATTATTTATTACTCATTTTATTTCCTGTCTTGTAAAGTTGCTAGTTTTGAACAAAGTATAAAATAAATCGTATTCTTACCCGCACAATGAACTGAGCTCACAAAAAGTTATGACCCAAAAGATTATTTCATAACTTTTTTTAATTTAATGATTTTAATGACTGATAGACACAATTTTCTTTGTTTAAAAAACGTGTATATGAATATTAGCACCTATTTTAAAGAGGGAATCTAACACTGGAAGTTTTGTAAAGGTAATATTAAAAAACTAGTTTGTTTTAGTCACACATAAACATAAAAAAATTAATCAAAGCCTGGCATTTTAAAATATGATTGTAAACTTATTTGTGATGTATGGAAGAAGAAACAGGAAAGAAGGATGGAAACACAATATGGCTTCTACAATGAACACACTCTTCACTGCTTCCACTGGACAAAGAGGTAATGACTGCCTCTCTAGGATAATCTATCATTACCAATCAATCACTGGACTTAGGTTTTATTCTATCAGAACTCATTAAGGGTGAGGGAAATTAGCAACTCAACTTCCTAAAAGAGGAAACCAATAAACACAAAAGAGAGGAAAAGTAAATTGGTAAAGAATGATAGAATGAGTGACTGGTCTGACTGGGTGAAAGGTCTGTCCGGGGGAACGAGGAACGGTATGACCGGGGGAACGATCTGACCGGGTGAAAGGTCTGCATGGGGGAATAGGGAATGATCTGACCGGGTGAAAGGTCTGCCCGGGGGAAACGGGGAACAATCTGACCGGATGAAAGGTCTGCCTGGGGGAATAGGGAATAATCTGACCGGGTGAAAGGTCTGCCCGGGGGAAACGGGGAACAATCTGACCGGATGAAAGGTCTGCCTGGGGGAATAGGGAATAATCTGACCGGGTGAAAGGTCTGCCCGGGGGAAACGGGGAACAATCTGACCGGATGAAAGGTCTGCCTGGGGGAATAGGGAATAATCTGACCGGGTGAAAGGTCTGCCCGGGGGAAACGGGGAACAATCTGACCGGATGAAAGGTCTGCCTGGGGGAATAGGGAATAATCTGACCGGGTGAAAGGTCTGCCCGGGGGAAACGGGGAACAATCTGACCGGATGAAAGGTCTGCCTGGGGGAATAGGGAATAATCTGACCGGGTGAAAGGTCTGCCCGGGGGAAACGGGGAACAATCTGACCGGATGAAAGGTCTGCCTGGGGGAATAGGGAATAATCTGACCGGGTGAAAGGTCTGCCCGGGGGAAACGGGGAACAATCTGACCGGATGAAAGGTCTGCCTGGGGGAATAGGGAATAATCTGACCGGGTGAAAGGTCTGCCCGGGGGAAACGGGGAACAATCTGACCGGATGAAAGGTCTGCCTGGGGGAATAGGGAATAATCTGACCGGGTGAAAGGTCTGCCCGGGGGAAACGGGGAACAATCTGACCGGATGAAAGGTCTGCCTGGGGGAATAGGGAATAATCTGACCGGGTGAAAGGTCTGCCCGGGGGAAACGGGGAACAATCTGACCGGATGAAAGGTCTGCCTGGGGGAATAGGGAATAATCTGACCGGGTGAAAGGTCTGCCCGGGGGAAACGGGGAACGATCTGACCGGGTGAAAGATCTGCCTGGGGGAAACGGGGAACGGTCTGCCTGGGGGAACGGTCTAACTGGGTGAAAGGTCTGACCTAGATGAACAGTCTAACTGACCACATCTGAGATCCTCGTCCGCTCCATCGTCACAGTCCCTTTTCCCATCACACAAAGACTCGACAGGGAGACACTTGGTGTTGTTGTTACACAGTCGAGACGGAGGTTCACACTCGATCACAGGAGTCGTGGTGGCCACAGGAACAGATCCTGTAACATAAACAATACAGAATGTATATCAATCCTTGCTTTACAATTCATTGTAACTCTCTTTTAACACCAATTATACAAATGTAACATTACTAAAATACAGTAAAAGTTCATAAGGAACAAACTTGACCAGATCAATTAAAAGAGAATACAGTAAAATCATGTAGGTCCAGAATTTCAGATAATCCAAACATGATTTTCAAAAAGTTGGGGAAAAAATAAGAATAAATTAAATATATTTTATTGATAATAAACAAAATGTTTAATGAAATTCTGAGAAAAAGTGACAACAAATGTTCAATATTTACAAGTTGTAATCAGCACAATGTGTACTGTGTCAGTACATTACGTGCTATCTGTCAGTTAAATGAATGTAAATGTTACTCAATGGTACAAATTATATCTTCTCTATCACTGCCATGAACTATATCTTCTCTATCACTGCCATGAACTATATCTTCTCTATCACTGCCATTAACTATATCTTCTCTATCACTGCCATGAACTATATATTATCTATCAATGCCATGAACTATGGAAGAAAGAGAACTCAGTGTGTCTATTAGTGGCTGTTAATGTTTGTTGCTTGCTCCAGCCAATTAATGTTTTGGTTTCTTATTCAGAATAAATAGGTTCCTAATTTATTCAAGCCGTTTGGCTGCTTTATTCACAATTTACAGAGTACAAAGATTTTTACTGTGGTGGTAAATACATGAATATAAGAAACATTAAATAAGTTAGGCTTTCAATTGAGGGTTATGTAGGTACCGATTGCTTCACGGATATGGCACCCACCCACCACCTCCTCCACCACCAGCCTGTGCCCGGGTCAATTTAACCATTCTTCTCTTCCTCACACACTTGCTGTTATCTGCTCCTACCATCTATTTCTCGGCCTCCCTTGTGGTCTTTAACCCCTCCTCCCGCCTCATAATTCATCTTCGTCATCCTTCACCAAACATCCCAGCAGACTAAGCTTACCTTCACCAAACATCCTGTAGACTAGTCTTGTTGTTTCAGAACATTGGGATGTTAGTGTGTGAGATGCAAGTATTTTGTGCATTTGTTCTAGAATTATCTGAAGAATAAGCTGTTAAGTTTAACAAGTTTGTCTATTGTTAGGTTTATTTGTTAATTTATTGTTAATTATCACAACGTATTGGTGAGCTGATACTAATGGCCGCTTCTGTTGTTAGTGTCTCACCTCCTGACCTCTGTTAGAACTCTTCAGGAGGGAGTGGAAAACCTACAACATTAATATATAAAGGAAGAACCAATAAAACCAAAGGGGGAGAGAGGAGCCTGATAAAGAATGATAGGGCACAAAACAAATGAACATCAGTAGCTGTTGTTTCTTACCATTGCAGAAGTGTTCATCCGAACCATCGATACAGTCCTCGTGACCATCGCAAGTGAACTGTTTCCTGATGCACGCCCCATCCCCGCACTGGAACTCGTGCTGCTCACACCCCCAGGAAGTGTTCTGAGACTTGGGGCGGGAGCCAGAGCACTTGGCTTCATCGCTTCCATCGCTACAGTCGTTACGTCCGTTACACTTGACACTTTGTGGGAGACAGAAAGCATCCGCAGCGCAGTACACCTGGACAACACACAGCCTTACAACAATGCTAATAGTAACTTTTGCTTTGTTTGTTAGGTAAAAAATAAAATCTTGTTTCACAAAATCAACTGGTGAACGGTGCAGAGCAACAAGAGGTGCACAAAGAATATTGGCGAGCAAGGAGTTTTCACGTGTTGCTATCTATCAATCCATAAGTGAATTAAATACTGATGTTGCATAGTTATGTCTCAGGAATGAGCTCTCACCTGAGTCTTGATATCACAGAACACCTGACATCCTCGCTCGTCACTGCCGTCTCTGCAGTCATCGTCTCCGTCACAGAAGTAGTCGAATGGGACACAGTGTTTATTATCACAGACAAACTCAGTGGGCAGACATTCAGGATACTCTAGGTTCCACAGAAAAACAAAATCATTACACATTTGCAAATAATGTCTTCCACATGCATGAAATTATAAATCTATATATTTATTCAAATTTTTTTACATCCATTACTGTTTCCAGCCTGTGATAAGTTTTTTATTCAAGCAATATATTTTCCACTACCGGCTTTCTAGGCCTGTTGTAGCTTCATAAGCCTTAGAATCTATCTTAAGACTAGGACAGGCACAACATCCAGTCCCCGGCCATTAATTTATCCTTGTGAAAGGGTAAACCCATATTTTCATCAATGATAAATTTTCGGCCATAACAGGAATCGAGTCCGGGACCCTTAGCTCAGTAGAGACATGCTACTGACTGAGCTAAGGTATCGGACAATTTATTAAAATTTTGGTCAGCTAAATTTGGTTTGGATTAGCTATAATGTACCCATCAAAACAGGCGCCAATAGCTCTAATTATCAGAGGAGATAGACCTAACACAATTTTACTTTAAATTAGAAAATTAAAGTATTTCCTAACAAATAGCATAAATAAGATAGTAATGGAATTAATTATATTAGTCTCATACATATTAAGTTATACTTTTTATTATTTATGCATCCATAAGTGAATTTTCAATTTTTTGAACATAACAAACTTATGCCCCCCCCTCCCACCATGCTCCCTCAATGAATCCCCATTTACATGGCAATATGAAGGGTAATTTAGCACTAGCTATGGGTTTTTTTTTAAGGAGTGAATGATTTGAAAACGTGAAAATGAGAGTTTATATAACTATCAGGTTTTACTTTACTAAACTACCATTTTACTTTACAATAATGTGTCAGGAGTTTTAACAGCCACATTGACTGGACAGACCAAGAATGGTGACAGAGAGGAGAGTTATTAAAGGGTGACAACCTAATTAATAATAATTGAAAAAATACTGATCAAAATTATCATTATCAAACATTTCATCTAGTTTTTCTTAAATATGTTTAACAAAAACACAAACACAGTTTCAAGGGAATTTTTACCCAACCAGAGAAGTTTTAATCCTTCGGTAACTAGTTTTTGAAGAGCATTATAATTCAATAAGGAGATTTTAAATTATTATTGATAAAAAATAATATATCGAGATGTTATATTAACTTTATAGTTCATATTCATTTTTGTTTCACATTAAGTGGTCGAAATAATGATTTGTTTAAAACATAAATTATATATATTGTTTGTTTTTAGTTAATCTTGATAAGGACAAAAAATATCAAAATTTTTAAAACTAAGCGATTTTTTATTCATAAATTTTCTGTACGAAAATGAGCGAAGTTAATTTTTATAAAATCAGCTAAGTGGGAGATATTTTTTATTGCAACAGTTTGTGGAGGCCCTGGATGCACATCTATCATGTTGCAAGCATTGTCCACAAGGATAACTCGCAGATTGTTGTAATGAAAGATAAGACGTACTGCAGTTGTCGTGTTCATCCGATGTATCTTTGTCCCCGCAGTCCGGGTCGGAATCGCACGTCCAGGTCTGGGGGATACATCGACCTGACTTCTTGCAGGTGAACTGAGTGGGGCCGCAGGTTGAGTTGCGGTTACATTGCGAGGGATCCTCATCGGTACCGTCAGCGCAGTCCTTATCTCCATCACACAGCCAGTATTGTGTGATGCAGCGGTTGCTGTCACACTGGAATTGGTCGTTACGGCAAGAGATGTTCTCTGTAAGATACAATATCATCACTTTAATTGCTTTCAAATTACAATAAGATTGTTGTTTTAAGTTGTGGTGTGATATTTTGTGATTCCACGTCACACAAACCACGTATTTGTTGTCAACTGTTGTTATGGAACATGCAACCTGCTCCGGAGTCTCGCTATGGAACATGCAACCTGTTCCAAAGTATCACTATGGAACATACAACCTGCTCCAGAGTCTCGCTATGAAACACACAACCTGCTCCAGAGTCTCGCTATGGAACAATGCAACCTGCTCCAAAGTCTCACTATGAAACATACAACCTGCACCAGAGTCCTCACCACATGCTTCCCCCGGTCCGATGTTTTCGTCACTCCCGTCTCCGCAGTCGTCGTCCCCATCACACACATATTTCTTGTCAATGCACCGCAGATTCTTCACGCACTGGAAGAAGTTCTGGGGGCACCTCGAAGGGGGGGTGTAGTTGGACTGGAGAGTGCAAGCGTTGTCATTGAGCGCGTACCCATCTCGGCAGGAACAGGTCGAACCGTTCGGAGTGGACAGGCACAGTTCGGAACAGTTGTTGTTGTCCTTGGAGCAAGCATTTGACCCTGAAAGAGAAAGCAATTAAATAAATAAATTCAACGAGTGAACCTAACTTTAAATTAAATTGTAATAATAATAGTGTGGGAACCAGGAAGTGTGGTATGGGGGAAAAGGAGCATGCTGGGAGGTTCACAAGGTTCTAGCAGTGCAGTGCAGGGAGGTTAACAAGGTTCTTACAGAGCGGTGCTGGGAGGTTAACAAGGTTTTAGCAGAGCAGTGCAGTGAGGTTAACAAGGTTCTAGCAGAGAAGTGCAGGGAGGTTAACAGGGTTCTAGCAGAGAAGTGCAGGGAGGTTAACAAGGTTCTAGCAGAGAAGTGCAGGGAGGTTAACAAGGTTCTCACAGAGCAGTGCAGGGAGGATAGCAAGGTTCTAGCAGAGCAGTGCAGGGGGGTTGGCAAGGTTCTCACAAAGCAGTGCAGGAAGGTTAACAAGATTCTCACAGAGTAGTGCAGGGAGGTTAATAAGGTTCTCACAGAGCAGTGCAGGGAATGGGTAGGATAAGGAAGGAAGATGGAGAGAGAGAGAGAAAGGAAGATCGGAAGAAATAGAGGAAGCTGACCAGACCAAAGGCTGTATATGCTAGATGAGGATTTATTTAACAAAAATAAACTATTCAATCAAGTCCCTTGGCCCTGTCAAGTGCAAGTCTAAAACCTATTTTGTGGGATGGTGGGCGGGAGGGTGAAAGGCGTGGCGTGGCTTCACGACCGACCAAAGTATTCTTCCGCACCAACAAGAACAGATGGATCACGGAAACAGCAGATGGCGCTAGCTACCGGACAGGTCTTGCGGAAAAATTGTACGTTTGGAAATATCCGTTTTCTCGACAACGAGTGAAATATTTATGTTAATATTTTCAACACCCCTTCTAAGATAATGTATTGATGTTTATTAATTGTTTACATTTTCTTATTTTTTGTTATGAAGCCGGCAGTTTTCTATTGAAAAATGTCAATTCTATTGATATTTGAGGTTAAAATAACAGAGGGGATGTGTATATAAAAAGTATAACTTAATCAACATGCTTCTATTCTTGAACAAACTGTTTTCGAAAAGAAAATTGCAAAACAATAAAAATTCTTGAAGATAACCATTTGTTCCCACGATTCTGCATTTACGAGCCAAATGAAAAGGGTCAATAGCCTTAATAGAAATATACAAGAAACCATGGTAGAAATACTTAACAAATACAGCTATGATTGTGAGAGATTTCATATTTAAAAAATAAATGTATTATTTTATAGGAAAAATCCTATGAGCTAGTTCTAATGATCAAGTTATATGTTTGAATATCTATTAGGAGTCTAAGTTCCAGTATGGAGGGTGACATTAGCTTGTGGCGAGTTCTGACAAATAATACAAGTAATACTAATAATAGTATGGAGAGCTCACCAGTTTGCGAAGAGTTGTCAAATACTTTGATCTCAAATACAGGAGCAAACTCTTCAGCAAGGGTTTCCAAGGTTTTACTCTCAAGGTGCAGTTTCTGAACAGTTCCTTTCTGGAATTCTGTCCAATACAGATACTCGTTGTGGTAGGCGAGCCCGTACGGATGGTCCAACTGTGACCCGTCAAATACCAACTGAAATAACAATATTCATGTTTACTTACTGAGACTGCGCTCCATCTTAGGAGGTTGGGGTTCAAATATAGGCCGAGTTTATATAGGGTGGTTTTTTTTATAATTGGATTCCCACTCTCCCTCCATGCAAATACACACACATTTCCTCTCAATTTTGCCTTCATCTTGCTGATTTATTAAGTGTAATTAAATGTGAATAGCCCAAACAGGTTGTAAAACACGGAGCACCGCCGTTTCTTTTTCTTCTTTGTAATTTTTACTTTTTGCCTATGGTAAATCTTTAGTTTTTATATTCCCCTGAATCCAATAAGTTGATCTTACACTTGTCTGTCTTTCTGTCTGCCTTTCCGTCAATCCCTGGGGCTACATCAAACACTGTTTGATGAACCTTGTTAAAACCTGATATTTAGATTTTGTGGGGTCATAGTGCGGTTAGTGTGTTTTATTTTGGTTTAGTTTACTTAAGACTGATTACTAAGTTTTGAAAATTTATTATTTTTCAAAAATTGGGTGTAACGATTTTGTTTAAAATAGATACGTGGGGAGTGTTTTACATTACAAATAAAACTGTATACATGGTTTTGGGAGGAAAATTCGTTTAAAGCAATTTATTGATTACTAAGTTTTAAAAATGTATTATTTTTCAAATATGGCTATAACATTTTGATCTAAAATGGGTATTTGGAGGGCACTTTAAATAATAAATAATAATGTATATAAGTTAATCTAATACAAGTTATTTAGGGTAGCTCAATGATGAGTGATTTGATGAGTTTTGAAAGCCTTGTCACAAACTATAATAGACAGTATGAGAAAGTATGTACTATTGTGTCATAGCATATATTTATTTTATCTATAGGATTATTGCTGGTACATTTATTTAAAATTGAGTCTTCTCATCCTCGTACCATTGGTTGGATAGTTTTAAGTAGCTGTTAGTCAATTCTGTTGCTAGACTGCAAGAAAATATATAATATCATGTTACCTCTCTAGAAGTTCCGTCCAGGTTGATTCTTTCAATCTTGTCCAGATAAGCATCGCACCAGTACAACTTCTTGGAAGGGTAGTCGATGCTGAGTCCGTTGGGCCACTGCAGATCCGTCTTAACAAACGTCTTCCTGTTGCTGCCGTCCATCCACGCGCTCTCAATCTTCCCTTTGTGAGTCCCGGCACTCGCCCAGTCAGTCCAGTACATCATACTGCAATGAGTTCCTCAGGGTATACAACACTACAGGGGGGAGTGGTGAAACTTCGACTTGGCTTCTACTTCGCTTGGGAAAAAATACGGCTTCAACAATTTGCCAATAAGATACTGACGCCTAAAATAATCTATTTGTTCAATTGTTTCCATTCTGAGCTGTTATGTACGCTACAAATTAATATTCATATGGAAAAAATCTTAAGTATTTGAATTGTATGTAGGGAGAGTAACTCGATAAAAAAAAAAATTGCAATTGCACTGAAACATTTCCCAAGTAATTTTAGTGTGTAAAGTTATATAAACTATCACAATATAATAATTTTTGCAAGCAGAAAAACTAGCATAAAATATTCTTACTTCTACTCGGCTTTGAGAATATTTCATGTATTTCGGCTTGGTACCCCTTACATTGTATTTATATTCTTACAGACAATAGACTAGAATATATCCAGGCTCTTTTCATTATTCTCTAGGGTATTTGTTATATTATTATTATTAGATCGATTTCCTTTCTATCTAATAACTTTAAAATGTGATTTTGTGTCTTTGGATTATAAGTGACTTGATTAGATTAGTAATAATATTTTTTATGTGATTTTAGGTGTATTTGTGTACAGCTAGCATATATTGTATTTGACTGAGTTACAAGCTTTGAATATTCTTAAAAACAACGTTCTTTGTAGCAGCAGAGATCAATTTTCTACTTTATCTAAAGAACTTATTTTTACCGAGACAGAAAAGGTAAAGAAAATGAAGGTAAACTTGGTCACAGTATTTACTCGCAAATATAGAGCCTCCCTAATTTTGAAGAGAAAAAAAATTATGCCTCAAATATTGGACCCAGCTTACTTTTTAGTGAATTCTTTGAACGGTTGAGCACTGGCCAATGACTTGCAGACCATACGGTGGACTTATATCTTGGAAAACATGGTTATATTAGTGTTGTAAGTAGGCTGTAAATGTATTATTTTTATTGTAACAGTAAAGTAACTTTTCAAGTCCTTTGTATATTTATTAATTATTTGATACTTTGAATTCCTACTCATTTTTAGAGAGTGAAATGTATTTATTCATTTAAGACCTTCCTCAACTTTTCAGCATTAAAAATCAGTCAAAAAGGAGGGTCTTACATGCGAGTAAATACTCCAAACGACTTGATAAAAATGTTAATGTTTAATACTCGATGTATAACATAATGTTTGTTCTGTCCCAACTCACCCTTTCTTAGGATCCAACACAATAGCCCTTGGATGTACCGTGTTCTCGTACACAAACATTTTCCTTATCTTGACGTCATTCAGTCTGGCCACGCTGACAGAGCTGAGTCCCTCGTCAGTCCAATAGATGTTGTGCCCCATCCAGTCAATAGCTACACCCTCGCAGTTGTTGATACCTTGGTCGATAACCACTTCCCTCCTGGATCCGTCGACTCTCTGTCGCTCAATCACATATCTGCAGAGAAGCCAAATGTTGAAGTATCAGGGACAATGAGACTCAACCTAAACTAACAAACCCAGGAATGAGCTTTCACAAATTAAATAATAATAACCAAGGGTGTGCAAAGCTTCAAAAGCTTTGACTTAGCTTTGAATATTCGTCAGCTTTGACTTGAACTCAAGAGTAAAATTCTAGATTTGACAACTAACAAGCCTCGGCAATAAAAATATTGAGAGTTAAACCAAACATTTATATTCAATGTTTGACATTATGTTTTGTAATTTACATCACATTAATGTTCAAATGACAGCAATTTTAATTAAATTACAATTAAATAATAAATAGTTATGCAAAACATTTTTTTTTTTCCAATATTAAACATTTAGTAAAATATTCCAAGTTAAAATAGGCTTTGGGAATATTTAATATTATTTGCTTTATATTTGGAAGAAGATAAAGGAAAGGTGGATAGAAACATATAAAAGGGACGAACACAATATGGCTTTTACAATGAAAAGAAGAACACAGTTCACAACTTTACATTGCTGCCATTGGACAAA
Organism: Timema bartmani; assembly: GCA_902151455.1. Classification (NCBI taxonomy): domain Eukaryota; kingdom Metazoa; phylum Arthropoda; class Insecta; order Phasmatodea; family Timematidae; genus Timema; species Timema bartmani. The sequence goes on from CABFWB010004920.1 coordinate 41,894, forward strand.
GAGGTAATGGCTGCCTCTTAAAGAAAATCGATCATTACCGCCCAATCCCCCGAGCTAGGTTTCATTCTATCGGAACTCATGAGGAAGGAGTGTGAAAAGCAAAAAACAAAAAAAAACAAAAAATTAAGAATGATAGGACACATAGATAGGAACATGTAAAAGGTATAACATAAAGGACAAACACAGGAAAAAGGACATTGAAAGCAATGGCAGCAGTGTAAAGTGTGAACTGTGTTCTTTTCATTGTAGCAGCCATATTTTGTTCGTCCCTTTTATTTGTCTCTATCCACCTTTCCTATACCTTCTTTCAAACATAATACAATTATCTCATAAAGTGAAAAGAGGTCTTCCTTATAGAGATATGTTATTTGCTTTGAAAGTGAATTCTGCACTTCCCTAGTAATAATAGTAAATATAGGGGTAAAAAAAACATGGCTCTAAAGATAAAAATAAAACTTTACACTGCTGCCACTGGCTGCGCTGGAGCCAGCACCAAGATTGCTCAGTGACATGAGGCGAGGGTTTAAGTCTTGATTCTCCTCTTCCTACATGTGGTCACTCACCTTTGTACATCAGAGTAGTAGATCTCCTGTGTCTCGACATGGTAGTCGAGCGAGGTGGGCCTTGTCAAGTCTGTGATGGGGATCATGACGTCTTGGATATTCTGTTTGTTCGTCAAAGAGATACCCTTTATGAGAGCAGGTCTACCTTTCCCGTACAGCAGGAACTGGGACTGCTTGGCCGCTGAAACATTCCCAGCAACAAGATTACACGACTAGTCTCACGGTTGTGTTAGTGTTCCATTCCCAGCAACGAGACTACATGACTAGTCTCACGGTTGTGTCAGTGTTTCATTCCCAGCAACAAGTACTCAGTGATTGTCAGACTATACGAGCACTCAGTGATTGTCAGACTACGCGAGCATTCGGTGACTGTCGGACTACACAAGCACTCGGTGACTGTCGGACTACACGACCACTTGGTGACTGTCGACCACTCGGTGACTGTCGGACTACACGAGCGCGTTTGTCCAAGCAAGCTTCTTAGAAAACTCTCGAGTAATGAGTTGAATAGAGTCTATGTTAAATAAATATATAATAATAAAAAACAGGTGTACTTGGTACAGTCTTGCACCAAGCAATGTGTGTTATCTCAACCCACAAATACTGTATTTACCTGAGTCCTACCTTGCTAATTCTACAACCAGTTTGCAACAACAACATTCCAACATTTGACAACCGGCATCCAGATAAGTGGAGAGGAGAGTAAACAGATATCACAAGAACAACAATAACCCTGTACAACAATCTCAGCTCAATATCTATTACAATCTCACATATTGCTCAAGATATGAGATCTGCCTTTGGTAAGATTTGAATGTGGGTATTCTGAACCTGTTGTTGGACGATTGGCTCTTTAAACACTCAACCAATGACTACAATCCATAACATAAAACCAAATTAATGATATTTTAGAACCAAATGGTTGACTGCTACGTACATATGGCCATCTCCCTGGACAAGACAAGGAGTTGGCAAATCTCACCTAGAGAGTGATCACATTATGTACGACTTACCAAGACACTGGCCGCCCCTGCTGAGTCTGTAACCAGCTTGACACAAACATTGCACCACAGAGACATTTCTCTTCCAGGCAGGAATACAGATGTGGTCACAGAGCCCGTTGTGCTCCTTGCAGGGGTGCCACACTAACAAAAAACACATCATCATCAAATTTGTCTCTAAATATCAAACTATAATACCACCAGAGGTGAAGCTTCTTCTCTCCCTCTCTACCGAGATAAGACATTAGCAAAAAAGTATCAAATTTTAATATTAATTATTTTTTTAAATTCTTTACCAAGCTTTCCAAACTCCCCAAGTGGTCAATTAATAATCAGCCACTCACCATCTGGCTGTCGCTGTCTGTGATACACGTGAATAGCAAATGGCCGACTAAAGTTGGCCACAGTCTCGTGGTCGTCCGACTGGTATTTGTCCAAACGAATGATACTCTGATTCCTCCAGCTCGTCATGAACAGGTTGTTTTCAAATATTGTAATATCATATAAGTTCTGCACCTAAAGATGGACCACATTATTACCAGTTAGGGCATAGCTTCGAAAAGATGGTACATTGGGTACATGATATAGAGCACATTATTACCAGTTAGGGCACAGCTTTGAAAAGATGTTACATTGGGTACATGATATAGAGCACATTATTACCAGTTAGGGCTCAGCTTCAGAAAAGATGGTACATTGGGTACATAATATAGATCACATTATTACCAGTTAGGGTTCAGCTTCTAAGAGATGGCACATTGGGTACATAATATGGAGCACATTATTACCAGTTAGGGCTCAGCTTCGAAAAGATGGTACATTGGGTACCTAATATAGACCACATTTATTACCAGTTAGGGCTCAACTTCTAAGAGATGGCACATTGGGTACCTAATATGGAGCACATTATTACCAGTTAGGGCTCAACTTCTAAAAGATGGTACATTGGGTACCTAATATAGAGCACATTATTACCAGTTAGGGCTCAACTTCTAAGAGATGGCACATTGGGTACATAATATGGAGCACATTATTACCAGTTAGGGCTCAACTTCTAAAAGATGGTACATTGGGTACCTAATATAGACCACATTTATTACCAGTTAGGGCTCAACTTCTAAGAGATGGCACATTGGGTACCTAATATGGAGCACATTATTACCAGTTAGGGCTCAACTTCTAAAAGATGGTACATTGGGTACCTAATATAGAGCACATTAGGTGGGTTTTTTTCTGTCCCTGCGTCTTACTAGCTGCTCTGGTTGTACGCATACGTACTAATTAAATTGGTCATTGTTAAAACGCATTAAGTCTATTTTTCATAGTTTTGGGAAATCAATAAAAACTACTTTAAACAAATAGTACTAATGTTGATGTTTAAATATTTTTTTATTTGTTAACTACTGTTTTATACAGGCAAGTTGAAATGTTGTCTTCCCAAATGTGTTTGTTACTTTCTCCAAAATAAATACTTAAATGTGGTGGAGTTAGTGCTTTTTAACACTGAATGCTTAAATTTGTCCATAAATGATTAAAATGTATAACAAAATAAACCTTATACCTTAATAAGAGTGTGTCCCATTGTTGTTGCAGTTGAGTAATGTTACAATACATTATGATAATGGTGTGCCTCTTCTTGGGTTGTAGGCCATGACAAAGTGATAGTCTCCCTATCACCATCACATACTTCACTACTTTCTGAATATCCTGCTGCTTAAACAAATTAAATAGGGACCTTTCCTGCAGTGTCTGCTATTGGGATAGCCATTGTAGGCTTGGCTGAGGCAGAGGAAAGATGTGCGTTACAATGCCACCAATAAAAAGAAGTGCCTCCACCACTCCTGGCCTCTATGAAGAATATGTGGACCTCTTAAATGATGAAGGAGTAAATTAATTTTACTATGACGAGCAGTATTTCCTCCCACTCACTATAGAACCACTCAATTTTTCTTGAACAAACAAAGCCACCATGCATTGAAGTTCAATATGTCTGATGTTTCCGCCATCTTGACCAAAATGTTTGACTTACTTTGCACTAACAAGTTGACATATTATTTTGGAATGTAGATTGTCATTTTTTTTCCAATAAATAAATGAAAGTCCCTATCACATGGAAGGAATGAATGTACTCTTACAGGATAGTGATATTTTTGAATGTCTCATTTTGCACCAATAAATAAACATATGTGCGGATCATTGAATGATTTTTGTTCTGTGCAACACTGCCATCTGAGTATAAGTACAACTCTGTAACATCTTTAGATACATGGTGAATCATGTGGTCCAAACTGAAAGAACACACCTCATTGGAACCTTTCTTTGCCACCCACACATGCAACATACTACTGTGGGATTTCAAATCATGTACGCCAAAAGTCCAAAACAATTAACCCACAACTAATAGAGATAGAGAATGTCTTGGACTGGTATGGGGTGGGGGGTGGGGGAAGGAAGATTCTGCATTAAGTCAAAAACCAACCCTGTTCCTTACTTCCTTACCCAGGTGTTTTCTTTGTTACGCAACCTACAAGCCAGTCATCATTCAAAGGAACAAACTCCACGACTTATTTCTTTTCAATGACCCATCAAAACTCATATTCTCAGTTTTAGTGTAAGGAAGCTGTGGGTCAAGTTCCTTTCGACATCGATCCATTGACACTTAAAGCCTGCATTGATATTAAAAACTAGATTTAATGGATTTTGGACTTAGTGTGTTTTAACAATGACCGATTCAATTGCGTCCGTGTTTTAAGGATGAGAGAGGTTGAAATTAAATTAAGTATACCCACAATTGCACGGAGAAAGGGTGGAAAATCGTTTAGGGTAAAAGAACCTCAGTACACCTGACTGGGATTCAAACCACTGATTTCCCCGTAATCGTCAGTCCAGTTTATTGTGAGAGTTACACCTTAGACCATTCGACCAGCGAATCAGCCATCAGGTCACATGTTACGTGAATGTACTGCCTTGTGTTTGTATGCCCTTTTAAAAAGGTATGAGTTATTGAATTGCCCCTAACCTAATCTACTGCTTTGTAAAATAAATACAAGATGCACTCTTTCCTGGACAGGTTGTAACATAACATTCATAAGTTGAGGCCATGTTTTGAAAGGTTTTGTGTTTTTAGATCAAAAAGTAGCATTTTCTGAGTGTATGAATAAGCCAATGTAAAAACAACTGATTGAAATACTATCTGCCAACTCACCGGGAAGCCCTTCTTGATGGTTCGTCTGTGACGGCCGTCATAGTCTACTCTCTCCACAAAGTCTAGGTAGGTGTCGACCCAATACACATGTTGCGTAGGGAAGTCCACAGTCACCCCATATGGATACACTATCTTGCGATTGACTAGTGAGGTTCTGTTTGTACCGTCCAGGAGAGCTCGCTCCAACATTGGAGTAGAGGCCCCCCACTTGGTGAAGAACATGAGCCTAGACACGGAGATGTGATCACACAAAGGTAGGTATGGATGGTGGGATGTGTTCTACTGTATAACCAGGCATGGGGGAATGTTGGTTAGTCCTCGTTAGAGATTGTACTGAGGGTAGTATGAATGTTGGTTAGTCCTGGGAGATTGAACTGAGGGTAGTTTCTTAGAGAACTTTAAAAGAGGTTTTATTCAGGGAGCAACTTACTGTTAAACAAATTATACAAATTACTCTCCATCATCATATAGTGAAACTAACATTTTGTAAAGATAATCGCTATTTATAAATTGTGTTTGTTTGAATATATATTTTTAACATATGTTTAAATTAATACTTGTGAATGAGCATTATCCATATAAAGTATTAATGTAATTACATTGTTTACAAAATTCATCATTTTTTCAATTAAAACTTGTATAACTGGTAGCATAAACATTTATAGATTTACTGTTTTAACTTGGTTACATTTACCCCGCTTGCAAGTTAACTATGAAATTAGATTTTAATATATACTTTTTTGGCTAATAAAATGTTTTGAGAGATCAATTGTAGACTAATGTTGTTGTATCAAAACTAGCTGTGTGAGTGCCATGGAAGTGTGTCTCACCCCTTGGTGGGGTCGAGGGCTATCCCCCGGGGCTTGCTCAGGTTCACGTCTATCAGGATGACGCATGAGGCCAGCGTAGAGTTACAAAGGAATACCATTTCACGGTTATCGTCCAGGAAATACCAGTTGCTCGAGATCCAGTCGAGTGCGATGTGAGTCATTGCTACACAAGAAATAAGAGACGAATGAATACCGTATCAATGTGCCGATGTGGATTTCATGAGATTGTGGCCTCTTTTATATTTCACAATCCCAACACAATATCGGTGCGCAATGGAGGTATTTCTTTGAAACCTGTCCCAGGATATACTAATGGATTTGGATGAGGAAGGTAAAATATAGAAGAAATGTACCCACATTGAAGTGAGAATGGAAACAGGTCGGTATTCAAACCTAAACTTCCTGGGCACTGACAGACTTGACGAGCTTAATATTTATTCCAAGTGCCTGTCAATGCGAGTGGCAGTATTTCAAAGTAACCCGTTTCAGTTAACTTTACATACAATTTCTTCCTTTCACCATCTGGTTTGTTTCATTTCGCCGATTATTACACAAAAGATGCTTTTATTGAAGGAATATTAAAGAAAGAAATGTAATCCTAACCCCTTAACCCCATAACTTCTGCACCCTCTTGGTGAAAACCCAGATCATTGTGCATCTAGGTTAAGAGAAAAAAACAAAGCACATTATATTAGATTATAAGTTGAAATATGTCATATTTAATGTGATAGTTCAAATCTGTTCGTAGTATATCAAAGTTTTCTTCTTCCTTTGAAATGTTTTGAAAATGCAAATGATACCACTACCCAAGACTTTGTTTAAAATTGTTTTCACTATTTCATTTTTAGAAACTAAATGGATTGTTAAATAATAAGTTAAGAGGTTTAAAGATGTCTACTTTTGAAAGAAGTGTTACTTGCTCCCTTGCGATACAACCATTGCGCACCATTGCACACCATTGTTCATGTGTACGTGAGAGGACGTTCATTGTGAGAAGAGACTCTTACTTACAGTCGAGAGGAAACATGGCGGGTGAAGGCAGGTCCCAGGCGTTACTCAGGTCGTCTATGTGGGAACAGCTGAGGGTAGCCTTGACTGACTCGTTCTGATGAATGTAACAGAGGGTTTGGTTCCGGTGATCAAACTCCAGGGCCTGAGTGTGGAGTGGGGTCACCGAGCTATTGCCGGGATAGCTCGAGCCATTCAGGAACAATCGTCGAATATCCACCGTGCTGCTGAATACTATAGTTGGCGGCTCACTCTCTGGAACTGAACAAGAGAACAAGCTGTGAGGAGAGAGTTGGCCACCGCGCTGAATACTATAGTTGGCGGCTCACTTTCTGGAACTGAACAGTCCTCATATGTTAACATTTTGAAAATTGGACTTCTCTCCAAGATTTTTAGAGAGCTCCTCACCCTTAAATTCCCGACAAATGGCAAAATCCCAGCCCATTTTACCTCTTTTTCCCTGATGCACAAAACCGCAGCATAGTTCTCAGTCAGTTAACCTAAAGTCTGATTGTGAAAGAACGTACAAAAATCACTCAAGCAATTATAATATATTCATATGTCAAACCATGTGATGGACAGCTATTACTTTATAAAGCTATTATCAACAATAATAATATAATCAAGTGTTATCAATGTTTGTATTTTTGTTCCTGCCAGAATACCACTATAGCTCCTCTTGATGTCCTCTCCGTCCGTTTACCCTGAGCCGTGTTTGGCTTACCTTGACAGGTTACACTATTGCATGCTCACAACAGGGGGGAGGAGCCAAGAAGACACCCTTTATGCACCTATAGTCAATTTGCCAAAATTTACTTTATCTAAATATAAGTTAATGTATTTTTCGGGAGCCCATAAATGAGCAAACATTTTTTCCTTTTTATTCAAAAGGATTCATTTTAATCTTTTATATATATTTATTGCATACTACTAAAAGTAACCAGCCTTGCTTCAAAAATACATTAAAAATATTGCTTTGTTTTATTTCTTCCGAACCAGTTTTTAATAAATTGAAAAAATCTAATAAAAAATTTAAAATTTTAGCTTCTAGGTGCAGATGTTTGTGTACAGGGGCTGTTGGTTTTAAAATGTCAGAACTCTGTGTGCAGTAGATATCACAGACAAACTTTTCATTTTATTATTATAGATTTATAGGAGAAGACTTTTCTTGAAAAAATACTTTAATTATAAAATATTTGACATAAACAGATGTTGAGCTTTTTCTCGAGTTTGTGGTCTATGGATCTTGGTTCATTTTTAAATTCAACTCGAAACATGTACCTACTGTACAAGCATACTTAAAATATATATCAGCATGTAGTAAGAATTATAAACTAAAATATCATTCAGGAATAGAGTTTTACAAACGAAACCTCTCAAAAGTTAACCAAACACAGAGTTTTATTATATTGTAGGAATACAATTTGTGTTTGAGATTGTTTAATTTTACTAATGATGAAGATACATATCTTTAAACAATTAAACATAAAACTTAAATTAAGATACATATCTGACATAATATGCGAAAAGGCCACCGGTTCCCCATCCCTGGCTTATATAACAGGGCCATAGTATAACAAATCAAGGTAAGACTGCTGCCAGCTTGTCCTCACCGTTAACAGCAAAGCACGAGTGTCCAGACGCTCTGTAGCCCTCGGAACAGGAACAACTGTAGGAACCCACAGTGTTGGTGCAGTGTTGGTCACAGGAACCATCAATCAGACAGTCGTCAAAATCTGAGCAACACAAACATTAACAACAATATTTACACCTGTTTGAACATCACTAGTCTACTCGCTAGATTAATTGGGACTTATTTTATAGCAGTGTGGTTTCGCATCCTGACTGGTGTCATTAGGGGGACAGTAAATAATCTGATCAAATGGGATTACCTTTGAACCTAAAATAAACAGTGAGTTGTGTTTTAGAAATATGAAAATACAGTTGCATACATAATTTACATAATTTATTATCACTTATACAATTAATTATATGAGCAAATAATTGGTGTTGTTCAGTTACTGTGCAATTTGTTTTATTTTACGATTTAAAGAGAATGGGTTAGTTTGCCCCCCACCCTCCCCAATAATTGTCAGAGCAGGAATCACTATCAACAAGATACACAACGAGTGCAACTCTTACCTACACAACGAGTGCCGTTAGGTTGCCAGCCCTTGTCGCAGTAACACAGCGGCCCCGAGGAACTAGGCTTGCAGCCAAACTCACATTTGATGCTGCTACATATTGAGACATTGCCTGAAACCAGAACAGAAGGAGTTGATAATAACAAGGGCATTCATTGCAAAGTTTGGACACCTTCAAAACACTACAGAGCACGAGTCACTGTGTACACTGCTGCCACTTGGCAAATATACAGTCGGGTCATTGGCTCATTATATTATCCGATATTAAACTTAGCATGATTTTTATAAATAAACATAGCCTAAATTTATAAGTAAATATATTAACAATGAAATTACTTGTATTAAGAAATATCTTAATATTCTCTTTTTATATTGTGCTCTCACTCTATTTATCTCTTTCTTTGACTAAAATGTTTACAGTTTGATAAAGAAAGAAAGTTAAAATTAAGAATGATTCATGATAAGGCTCAGTGACATTTGTTATTAAAATAATTAAGATATTATAAAAAACAATTTAATTTTATATTTCTTGCATTCCATATGCAAAGCCCTGTAGTTTTAGAAGAACAAGCCAATATTACTTTGGTTTCGTTTGTTTATGCGGGCTTTTAAATTTAACTGATATTTGAGATTCAGAAAATCAATATGATTTGGAAACTCAATAACATAAAATAAAATGTTTGTCCAAGTGGGAGATGAAAACAAGAATATATTTAATGTTATACAGGTCTGACTGCAGGGGCGCCCTTGCAACAGGCTGGGCTGAAGTCCAAGATGAAGTTTCATTGTTGTCACAATAATCTACTTTTAATGTTTAAATGATCCATTAAGTGTAATGAGGTTAAGAGAAAGGTTCAGAGAAATAAACAATATTATTTTATACAGACATCTAAGCTTATCTCTGCTTACTTAGAGAAGTCATTTAATCACCAATCAAGTGTTAAAATACTGTTAGTGGCTGATACATAAATGGCTATAAGTTTAAATACGACGTATTTGGTGAGTAGTTTCTAATATTTTCACGATATATATATATATGTTTTCTTCTTCCTTTGAATTTAATTGTATAATAAGTTGAAACAAAGCCAGATGGTTTTGAAGCTTCGCACAAAGGACTGCACCAAGAAAATTAGGTTGAGGGTCACCATGGCCAAGAAATCTTTCAAAAAGAAGAAGTTACTGCTGACCAGAAACTCTCTTCTGCATGACCCATAGAAGGCGAGGTTGAGGTAAAGAGGAGCTTAGGAGTAACTGTCTTCTGCACGACCCATAGAAGGCGAGGTTGAGGGAAAGAGGAGCTTAGGAGGAACTGTCTTCTGCA
>CABFWB010004921.1:17879-40417 GCA_902151455.1 Timema bartmani
CCCACAACTCCACAAATATCAGCTGTATCGAAAAACAAACATAACTATGAATTATTCTCGGAAGTTCAATTATTCAAGAACTTTTCAGAAGGTTTTAACGGTCAATTATTAATATTATATCATTATTATAAATATTGGGGGGTGGTGGTGGGGGATTAAATTTTGAGGTTACATGTTCTGATATGCAAAAAATCTAAAAAAAAAATTTCCCCCCAAAAAATCCCTAAAAAAAATAAAAAAAATACTTAAACCCGATTGCAGCGCCACCTACCGGGTCCAATTGTGAATCTAAACCATCCACGGACCCAATCAAACAAACACCAAAAATTTCATCAAAATCGGTCCAGCCGTTTAGGAGGAGTTCAGTGACATACACACATATAGAAGAATTATATATATTAAGAAGATATATATCACCGCGTCTTACTACCTGTTCAGGTTGTACGCACATAATAATTACTCCAATGGGGTAGGGACGAGGAAGGAATACCTTTAGAGGTAATCCAACCGTATTTGCGTGGAAGGAGAGTGGGAAACACATTTTTACCCTTAAACCAACAATATACTGTTATTTTGAAGGTCAAACACCCCCAAAATATATTTTAAACAATATCATTGAGCCTCTTTTAAAAAATTTGGAATTAAAAAATCTTTCATTAGTAAACTACCCTTAATTTGAGGACTAGGCTCAAAATCAGATAAAAATCCCGAGGTATAACCCTATAACATCCAGATATAAAGTTTTAACAAAATCCATTAAACCGTTTTAGATCTGTGGCCAAGGACAGGGGACAAACAGAATCGTAAAATCCATTTATTTGGATTAGTACACACACATAAAACGTAAAGATCCATCATAATCTAGACGTTGAAAATGTTCACAATTACAATAATTTCTATTTACATGAGAAAGTAAAAATATTTACAAATTTATTTAGTAAATATGAGTGATATTTTAGATGGTTCAAATTTGTTAATTATTAAATTTTTAATTTTTTTATCATACTAAACATTTTTATTTAGTATCTTATATAATATAAAAGGGTATGTGTGTAACATAATATGCTTGGACAACCATACATTTATATGTATATAACTAACCATGGTTATTAATTAATTACTAGAAAAGACTTGAGACGATCAGATCAGACAGGGTGACAAAGAAGTCCTAATAAGAGTGGGTGAGAAGAGAACCATTTTGGATGTGTTTCTTCGGTAAAAAGCACATTGGATCGGACACATACTTAGGATAAACTGTTTTCTGCGCGACGTCATAAAAGAAAAGAAGAAAATTCTGGGAGCTGAAGGAGGAAGCAGAGGATAGGGCAGATTGGCGGTCTAAGTTCACTGAGAAAAGGAATGGACCTGCTGTAAGACAGAACACATAATAATAATAAATTGATATTAGAGTTAATTACAAAAGAGATAATTGTAATTATTAATTGTAAGAAATATAATACCAAGTCGTTAACATTTTAAAAAAAAGGCTTCAAGAACAAATTCAATTCAACATAAATAACTTTTCAATTATTTCAGGATTCAAATCTATTGCCTTAAAACTATATCTCTCTCTTTCTCTCGAATGAGGTAATATATTGGACTAATCTTCCTACCATTTAAATGATCGACAATCACACACAATGACCTCAAGAAGAATCCAGATTTCGAACTGGCGTTCCTAAATGTGAAAAGCTTAAGTTTATAGCAGTCAGACAAACCAGATTCTCGCAATGTTTTGGAGGTTTGCCCAATTGACATGGACCTGGAATGGTCTAAACACTTGTTGAAAAGTCCAGCATCGTAGGAAATATTCCAAATTAATTTGAGTCTCTGCCAAAAACAAGTATTTTCTATCTTCTTGTTCTTTCTTTTATAATTTTCCTCTCTTTTGTTGCACCAACGAGAAAGGGGAAAAAAATCCAATGACTTATGTCAAACGGTGAATAGTTCCCACTAGAGATAAATAAATTTCAAGGGTTTTTAAAACACTTTATGGCTGAGACCTAACCGTGCACAATTGTAAACATTATCTGAGGGTCCGGAGTTTAATTACCTGCGCAAAAATTAAAAAGTTTAGGAGAGAAATTAAACCCTGAATTTTATAGGAAGTACACCTTTGACCACCAACCTTTATTGAAAGACACTAAAGTTTGGCATTCTAGAACTAAGTCTTAGTTGATTTATCTGTATCTAAACATATAATAAATCCGTATATCTGTCTATGCTTTCGATTTTTTTCTGTTTATTTCCAGTAAACCCTAAAAGTACTCATCACATCGAGATGGCACTTCTTCTGTTGTATCTTTATATTTAAGAATACGGGGTAAGCTATACACCATCATGTTAGCTCATCAGCAAGAGAAGCAATATCGAAAAAAAACTGTTATTGTCGTTACATTTGCCTTTTAAATTTGTAACAATTCAAATATATTAACTTTTAACTTATAAATCTTCTCTGTAAGTCTCCTTTGGAACAAGGGGTTTGGAAATATCAACAAACTATGAATGTAGAATTCATTTTTTTTGTCTTACTTGATTGCCAAATCAGCTGCAATACAAAGAGTAATCATAGAATACATTTCAATCTTAAATCCAAAAATAACCTTTATTTTGTGTTGGTTGTTTTATAGTAGCATTAATAAGAAAATCGTGATATTTTTTTAAACAAAGAAAACCTACACCTAGGTAACGTTCAACATCATTATGTGATTTGATCTTACATTTACATGGCTACATATTCAAACAAAGAGATTAACTCTCCCATTAAAAGGAAGAAAATATTAATTAAAATGTTATACAGTAAGTAGTAGCACATAACCGACTATTTAAATGATAATAAATAGATTTAAATAAATTTAGTCTAATATTGTGATATTTTGTCTTGTTTGTGCCTACCCCTCTCTCCTGAACCAAATATCTGGGTCCATACTGGTTCACTATAAGTGGAGTTGACTATGTCGAGATCTTGACGCCATAAACACCGTGAGCTCCGGTATGGTTAATTCCAAACCAAAGAAAAATAGAAAGGTAGCACTTTTCAAGTCTACTTTGTGAAATCCCAAGGTGTTCACCTCAGGTGTATTAAAAAAAATCAAATATATTGGGCCTAATATCTAATACCGCATGTCAACTGGGAAATGTATCTTTAAACTCAATTAACCAAGCAATTTTAATCTTTAAATAAATAGCTAGGAAAATTTTTAGGGTATGCCCCTTAGCCTCTTTTTTATGATCATAGTGAGCCAAGCACATTAGACATTGTGACCACCTATTTGGATAAATAAAGAACCAAGAAACATAGAAAGCGAAAACTTGGTACTAACCACTTTCTTTGGGAAACTTCAGTTTTTGCGATTACACATATTGTGAGCCTGAAGTATTAAACTGCGTGAAAACCTTAAGCGTTGTATGATTATTATTTAGAGAAACAAGCGTACATGAACCTCGTGTTTTTTTTTTTACATTTACCTTACTAATTATATTAAAAAAAGTCGTTTGTTTCTCTTTCACCACTGTAACAATTATTGTTTTGCTTAGGTTTCGTAACGTGGACGTCTAGTAAACGTATAGGCTATCTAATTACGAACTACGTCCACTATTTTGTTTCAAGATAGCGTCTATAAAATTATTTTTGTTGCCTTTTTCTCAGCTTATGCTTATTGGATTTTCATTGAATCAACTTTTAAAGGTCCTTAGATATAATTATATTAGACATTACATGTGGCTACATAACACTACTTCTTACTGTTCAGAGCTAAAACTTATAAGCTATGGGAAGTATGACAATGGGAACTAATAATCAATCATCATATAAATAATATAGTATGTAAATGAAATGTTTGTTTATTGCTCAAACATGCTCAAACCACTGTATACTTTTAGAAGATACAGAAAATTAAAAAAATAGCCAGAAATTTGGTGGGATTAATCCATATACCCTAGTAATACCTAAATATTTGAAATTTCTAACTAGAGTTTGGTGAAATGAGGGATTTAGAAATGTAAAAAACTTAGTAAATAACCACTTCTCACTGAACCCGCTTTAGTGGCCGCATGGTCTAAGGCGTCACTCTCGCAATAGAGAAGACTGCCGATGACGGTGAGATCAAGGTTTGATTCCCAACCGAGTGTATTGAGGGTGGTTTATCCTAAATGGTTTTCCACGCTTTCGTGAAGAAATATGTGTACACTTCCTCTTAAATTCAACCTTATTCATCCCAAACACAAACCCGAACGAGTAGTATGACGTGTTATAAAAAACTATTTATTTTGTATACTATTGAAAAATAATATTTATAGCTTAAGGAGGGGGAAGCACTTCTTGATTTTAAATTTCATTGACCCGGACGCTGGGAAAAAAAACTACGACAAAATTTTAAGTTTATTTACATTAGCTCCACCATAATTATGTCGTCATTGATTTCAATTGTTCAATACAACATGTAAAAATATCAAGATTAAGTTACGGCAGGACATTTATTTTGCAAACTATTTAGATTTAATTTAAAGAATAAAAATTTCAATAAAGTGGGTTTATCTTTTTTTTTTAAATATATTTCATTCTTTCTTTTAGCCTACAAATAGGTGGTTACTATATCAACATTAACTAGGTTTTTTATTTTCAGAAAATATTTTGAAATGTACAAATATTTTGTTTTAATTAGGATCTGTTTCATGAGTATTAGTGAACGCTATACCGAGCTAATTAATTAAAGTGCGCAAGAGGTCCGAAGCTGTGTTATTTGAATAAGAGAGTTTGCATCCGGTCGACATTTGGTTGCAATAATTATTACTCAACATGCGTACGATAACTAACATTGCTGTGCTATTTCACTGTGGCATTGTGTGTTGTTTTTATTTTACTTCGTCACCGTGCTGGGTAACTAGTTGTTTACCTCGACAAGGCAAGTTTGGTCGTGGGGTTGGCCCCACTACTATCGACCGAGATGATTTTCAGATGGTTCTAATATCATTTTAGATCTTCATGGGATTTTCATTGAAACGGATCTTCAGGATTTCTACGTTAAAGTAGATTAAAATAATTCAGTCTTAAATTAGGTCTCCAAGTTTGTTATAGTAACTTTGTAAATAATATTTGTGCTAATGTAATAAGTGCTTATACTTATAATTTTAAATTCAAATCACTTTAGGTGAGCTTTTAAACGAAACATTTTTCCATTATTAAACGATTAAAAGTTAAAATTAACTTAAAAACCAAACCTTTTCTTCGCGTGTCCATTTCACAGACTGGACAAAAACCCGTTAAGTTCATGAATTGGGTAAGGATTGGAGCTGCCCAATCCATGAACAGGACGAGTATTTGCCTAGTCATTAAAATGGACAAGTGAAGAAGGCCATTTAACGGAATGAACAGAAATTTGCCCAATTTATTAGATGGCCAATTTCACTTTTAGGGTGTAATGTATATACACTTTTTTGACGTAATCTTTCTTGTATTGATTCATACCATTAAGGTAAGAATTACGTTATTATTTTTAATCAAAGATTAATATTTTATTTGCCAATATACAATCATACACAACTCAGCAAACAAGCTGGAAATTCACCAGGTAAAGTAATTTTCTTTAGAAGCTACTAATTTTGCCGATATTTTGGGTTCCTACTCTTTAAAATGATTGTTCGTTTGTCAAAACCAACTCGGGCGTTTTCTCGTAATTTCAATCACTGGATGTGGGGTTATCAAATTACATACATGGCAACCTGTAAGAGTAAATACATAAGAAAACAATTTGACTTGGATCTTAATGTAAATTTGATTATAATTTAGAATGTTTTCTAGAATGCTAAAAAATTTATAGTTAAAAAAAAAGTTTAGTAAATGATCCGCTTCAATGGCCAAATGGCCTCACTCTTGTTTTAAACTGGCCTGCTGATAACCGGAAGAACGGGGTTTGAATCCTGGTCGGGTCTGCTGTAGGTGGTTTTTTCCTAAATGGTTTCCCCACTCGTTTTTCACGCAAATTAGAGTAGATTACGTGTAAAATGCTTCCTTAATCATACCTACGCCATTATATTAATTGGCATATATGCGTATAACCTGAACAGGTAGTAAGAGGCGGTGATAAAAAAAAATAATACTTATAAATTGTAAAAACTACGTCGAGAGAGTAAGACAGTATAGTGGCCATTATCAAAAACCATAGGAACCATTAATATAAAACCAATTAAAAAGTATTTTTATATTTTAATGTAAAACATGATATTAGAGTCATTATTTATAAGGTAGTTCCTTAAATAACTTTGAGTTTGGCTCTTTTATTTTGTGATAGAAATAAAATTATGAAAATCTATAGTTGGTGCTTCGAATATAACGGCCAAAAAGGTGAGTTTGTAAGAGCTATTGAAAGCAAATTATTTTAGATTTTGAGATGACTAAGAAAGCACACAAATGCTTACATTTTCAGAATATAATTTACAAGAAATGTTGCTGTTGAAAAATGTAAAACTAACAAATAATAATATTAGAACTTACCTACTCTTTGGCATTACAAAATCTAAAGTTCATTGCCACGCTTACAAAAGTAAGCCTCAATCATAATATAACAGTAATAGTAATAATATAATTTTATTTGTAATATTTGTACAGATAAAATGTTTTCTTAGCTTAATACCTGCCAATCAGGTATTTTAAAAGCACTGTTTTATATCCATCGCATCTTATTACGCATCAGGCCAATATAAATTGTAGGCCCAGTGGTACTATAATGGTAAGGGATGATGAAGGTAGAATTTGGAAGTAATATACTCACCTTTTACTGGAAGGGTAGTGGGAAACAATTAAGGGAAAACCATTATCAAGCCACATGACCAAGATTTGATCCCCAACCTCATCACCGGCAAACTCAACAAGGTGAAAATACTATATACATATAATTATAATTGTTCTTGTTTGTAGATTTTTACACTCAAAGTCATCATCATCAACTGTTTCCAGCCTGTGGCCAGGTCAGTTTAGTAAAATGCTTCCATCTTCCTCTATCGTACCAACATTCTTCCTCCTTTAATCGCTTCCATTCTTCTCCTCTCACTTACACACTTTCTGTTATCTGACCATGCCATCTCGGCCTTGTTTCCTCTATCTCATGTACTCTAACATCCTCATACATGATCAAACCTTCTAGGAGCTGTTTCCTCTACTAGCTCATGTACCCCCACTCTTTCCCTGATAACTTCACTCCTAACTTCAATGTACTGTAGTTAATATGGCGATAGTGAGTGTTTGGTTCATTATTTATTTTGTGCTGTTGATAATTTAAAAAATATATAATACATTTTTCCTGGCTATGTTTTAAATTGTTCTTCCAAAATCTCATTATCTATAAATAAGAAAATAAATTTTTAAAGCTGCTATCAGTATTTTTATAACTTAATTTAAAAATACAAATAAGACAATATGTATTTTTATAACTTTATTTAAAAAAATACAAATAAAACAAATCTCATTTTGCAAGAATATACTATTATGAAAATATCACTAAATAATTTAAAAAAATATCTTTCGTAAGCATTTTTTTCTTCTATTGAAATAATTAAAATAAACGTATGGAAAACATTTTTAAAAAATACTGAAAATAAAATACCAGAATAACGTATCAAATGAGTGAATGGAATACAAATATAAAGATATAGAAAACAAATAGTTTTTATTTTATTTTATTTTATTTTAAAGCTACAAAACGTTGAAAGAACTTTCAACTATGAAGGATTTTTTTACTGGGAGTGCTTTATCAAAGAATCTACTTCATGAGGTATTATTATTTTTCAATCACATCTGTTCTTGTATTGTATTCACGAATCCCCATCTCCCACTAGCGGCTGTAATACATAATTTAAATAATATATTTTATAATCTTACTGGGTTCACCCCAAATACTTTCACACTGTACTATGCAATAACATTTCAGGAATACTATTTCACTATGAAATTGATATGTTTAATTAAAATCTTGTAGGATTTGAACGTGTTTTTTTTTAAATATATACATCTAGTCACCACAATATTAAATTACATAAAATATTATATCCTTTTATAAGATCATTTTACTAAAATATACGTAATATTAAACAATAATGTATCTGGACAGATGACCTAAATTGTATTATCTCTTTATCTCTAGCTATAAATACATTATCGTAACATTCACACTCTCTCGAATCGAAGAACATATGAATTAAACGTCAAACTCATATAGGTCTAACTTGGTTTGTAGGTCATGAAGAGTTACCGATGTTTGAATCCCGACTTGATGCATTAATACTGTTTTTTTTTCCCTAACTGTTTTCCCAATAGCTTTCAATGCAAGTGCTGATACATTCCCACTTAAGTTCTATCTTTATCCTCTCTATCTCATTACTTACTTACCTACTTTATGGCATTAGGAACTCGACATTAATGGTCGTACTTAAACAAACCGCTATCTATCCCTATCTTGAGCTAGTTCTATCCACTCAACCTCATTACACCCTATCCCTATCTTGAGCTAGTTCTATCCAGTCTACCTCATTACACTCTATCTCTTTCAGGTCCATTCTAATGTTATCCTCCTATTTGCGTCTAGTTCTTTCCAATGGTCTCTTCCCATTGAGTTTGTCACTAAGTACCCTAAACACGGTTCTAGATTTTCCCATTCACGTTGCATGTCCTGCTCTTTCTAGTTCATGATTGTAGTTAAATGTGGATAGTTTGGATGGTTGGAAAAAAGTTGTGTAAAAAATATAAATAAAGATAAAGCTTGTGGAAAACTTGGTCCAGTCCTTTACGTATGTGTATCGCACATCAATGTGCTTGCTAGGTAAAAATAATACATAATTTAAATTCCCCAAATCAAGGTAGTAAATCATTTATTTATAAGATTTGTAGCTCTAGTTTTGTTGAAACATTTATAAAAACGGTGTCACACGCCCTTCACGCCAAGCCTACCAACCAAACATTAAAATTCCCTTTTTACTATGATGTAAATCGTAAGTGGCAACAGTTCACAGTATAAAGGGCGGAGAGGAGCAAGAAAGGGTGCATACGAAGAGAAAGGAGAGCATAAAGAATGGAGTGGAGAGGACATGAAGGAAGGGCAGTGTTTTTACCATTTTTATAGCAATAGATTTTTTCAACCAAAATAAATCTTAATATTGCCCAAGTAGAAACATATAATTTAATTTTCATGGTGATATCAACAGTTCTTGAATATCTGCCATGAGCATAGCAGTATTAGAAGATGAAACTTTTTAAATTAAGAGAAAAAGTTGTCATTAAATTCCAGGACACCCTTGAAAGATATTCAAGAACTGTTTAGGTCACCATGTGATAAAATTAAACTATATTTTTCTACTGGAGAAATAATTGATTTCTTTTGACGAAAAACTTGTTTTTATATAAAACCAGGCAAAATTTTTTTTGGCCCTTATCTCACTTCCCCTACACTCTCACATCATTAGTGAAGTTAAAATATTTATAGTCCGAATGAATAGTAATATGCAGTGGAAAAAAATGAAATAAAAAGAGGAGTGCACAAAATCTAATAAGAAAATCCTAATTCTTTTCCTGACCAAAAATTCAAATTTTTCTTGACCGTAACCCAGATTACTGACTGAGAAAGTTGTTCAAAATATCAAAACACACCATTTGGTTCTATGTAATTAATTTTTGTATGCAAGCTTCATAAATAAATAAACCGCAAAAATTAGAAAAGTAAAATAAGAAGCGGTAAAAAGACAAAAATATAATTTTTCATTACCAACACAAAATTCCATGATATCCCAGATAATTACTTTAGTGGCATTCTTAAATCCATCCTGAATTAGTCGGCCTTTCGGTTGTAAGTTTTAGGTGAATTTAAACAGGCTCTCACACAATATGAAAAAAAACTATTTTGGTTAGCATTAAAATATTGCTTCCATTTTTATTCAAACAAAGCCTGAAATTTAAAATAAAAATTAACCATTTTTTCCTAGTTAAAATTCTCCACCATTCTTATAAATAAAATCTATCCATTCACCTTATATTAAACCAAATATTTCTCAAAACATTAATTTACTTTAAAAACACATAATTAAAAAGCAACAAACATGGTTATATTGGGTTTTAAATCGGATTTTAATAACTTAGACGATTTATCAAAATTGTTTTATTTACATGTAAATACATTTTGCAGAAAACTTACCATCAAATTATGTTAATGCTAGCCCTAGATATTGAGTTAGTTTCAAAGCCTTTATATGTAAACTTAGTTTTTTGCACCAATGATTGTTAAAGTTCATTCATTTAATTTTATTGACAACATTTAAACTACATACAATCTCGTTAGTTGATTGGAATAATTCTTCAGAATAGCCTTTAGAAGCAAGCAGGGGATTTTGATTTATGATCATCATCAAACCTATGTGAAGTTTTTAGTAAAATTTCAATTTAAAATTAATATTAATAAAGTTCATAGTTTTATCATCATAGAATAAACCATGCATTCGCATATAATTAATTAAATTTGAATGGATAAATTAAATTATACTTCCGCTTAGAACAGATATTGTAAAACTTAAGTCGGATATACATTTAAGTCCTTAATTAGTGTTGTAAATATATTTTGGAAAGGTCGTTGACCGCCACCAAAACCATAACTCTCTTCCAACCCTTCTTAAGAGCATTGCTCTCATGGGATACCCTCTCTCCCTCCCCTCCTAATTTCAAAAACATCCCCCCCAACGAACTTCTCTTGAAAGTGAAGACAAACTCTCGGGACTCTTTGGGACGCAAGTATTTGAGAAATGAGTCGTCGGCCGGGCTCTCTCTCTCTCTCACACGGAGGCTAAGAACCCTGAGAGTGTTAAATTGCTTCGCACCATGTAGGGACAGTATAACAGATCTTCTCTTGGGGCATCCATCTTCGTTCCTTTGCCCTTCTTCCCACTCTGGAGGAGTGTCGTGTTGCTCAATTAAAGGCTTGTCCTAGGAACTCTATTCTTCTTGTGGACAGTCCAGAGTACCCCCCCAAACCCCTTACATCCCTCAACCATGTTGAAAACTTAACGCGTCACAGCACCCACTCCGTCATACACGCTTTCGGGATATATTTTTCATCCGGTGTCATCTGGATTCTTGAAGACTTTAATTCCTACGTCTCCCGTTGAATCAAAAAAGTAGAATTTAAAAGGATCTTTACTGACTCAATGACGGGAATAAGCGCTGAAATAGACCATTAACGGTCTGTTATAATAATAGCCCTTGAGTAGAGTGAAGATTATTTTTAGATTAACTTTTTTCTTGCTTCAAATACTAGGTTTTTCTTACTTTTTTTACGTAAAGAAAATATTGTGATCGTGAAAATATTCTACTTCTAGATTATGATGGATCCTTGACGTTTTATGTGCCCACTAAATCAAACATTGGGTTTTACATTTTATGTTTGTCTGTACTTGAGACTACAGCAGAAAGGGTTTTAATACAAAATTAATGGTTATATTATGTTATTTGGTCAAGGAGTTGAAATGGTGATTTTTGATTCTAACTCTAAATTTAAGGGTAGTTTAAGGAATACTGTTCTAGAAAATTCGCAATTTTTCCAAAATGTCTCCAATTGTAAATATTGTTCTAAATGTTTATCTTGAAAGTGTTTTACATGATAAATGACACTTTACAATTTAAAAAAAAATATATATATATATATATAATTTAAGGATAATCTACCAAAAATTTCCGGTCTAGAAAATTGAACTTAACGGCTGGGGGTTCTTTGTCCTGACCACATGACAACATATATTCGCAGAAGTTGGCATTATCATTGCCAATAGATGGCGGCCGCTCGGTCGGTACTTATGGCTCAATTGTGGGACCACGCCATGGGAGTTTTTTCTTCTGCCGATGTGTACATTATAATGTATATGTATGATAGGGCATCAATATTCCCAGTCCTAACATGATAGTGTTTACTCATCCAACTTCTTGGTCATAGGGGCGTCATTTCAGAGATGAAGACATGCAAAGAGGAGCAGGGCATTATAAATAAAAAATACAGCAAGAAACTCTAGACTTGTTAACAAGTGTTACCACGTGCAGCGTCGTGATTGAGTAGAGTTGTAGCGTGTCAATCTAGTAAAGTTGACAGCTACACTTTTATGCTACGTAAAAATACGAAATTATAATTATTATATTGGACAAATCCAAAGGAGGTAATTAATATACTTCAAGATCCACCTTTCATGACTAGATGGGGTTGGATATAATCACGATGTTTCCAAAAGAAAATACTACGAGTATGTAAAATGGACACGTGGTTGCAAAATAAATACTAAATTGTGATAGATATAATAGCAGAACCTGAAGAAGAGAATTAGATTTGAAATATTTAGTAATAATATGCTTCAAAATTTGCTCACCGTGACTGGATGGGATCGGATACCGCCAACATGCCTTCAAACAAAATATTCAACAAGTATGGCGACAGGGTGCTTCAGACTGGTTCACTGTTCCATGTTTGACGTGCAGCAAGTGTTTAGTTGTTGCTGATTCGGTCAATCTATGAGGAAATGTCTGACAATTCAGTACGCCATGTGAGACAACTAACAATTTAACATTGATTTTGTAGGTATTGCTGAAAGATACCCTGAAATGTATGTTGACATGCAGAAGGATTGTTCCAAGACACATTAGGTAGAGAAGATATGTGAGGCAATGGCAAGAATTTGTTAGAACGTTTTGCTAATTCAGAAGATAAAACCCTACAAGCACCAAGAGCTAGTAGGCCTACATTTTTTAATAATTGCGACTGGCTTTTCTCATGTGCTGTTTTATCTGAATGATGTATGCTTCATAAAAAAAAATCATGCATAGCTCGTGCGCCAGCCTGTGTGAAAGCTGCCTAATCGGTGTAGTAACACTAGGTTTACCCGCTTCAATGGTCTAAGGCAATAAGGGCCAACTATGGCCATCACAGTATCTTGGAGGAAAATTAAAGGAACACCCTGGGTGGAAGATGTGAAATTATCTAATGACTCAAATACAAATTTTTATTTAAAAATGTTATAATTGCATTTTATTATACATTTATTTGATTAGTAAACATATTTATTACTATATATTTATAATGCTATGTTGTTTTTTGAAAGTGTTTGTGTGTGCATATTTCAAAATATTTTTTTGGGAGATTAATACAGATATTTTTGGCACAAAGTCTTGAAATAATACAAAAAAAATTGTTATAATTATTATTGAAAATAGTTGTTTATCAAGGATTGTTTGTAGTCTATATTAAGTTGATAGGATTACTAAAAATATATTTGGCCCGCAGGGAGAACTGATGATCATAATTGGCCCTTAGGGTGTTAAAAGTTGGAACACCCCGGTCTAAGGCAAGGGTCGGCAACAGCTGGTGGAACGGGATCGACCGGTCTATCTTGCGGCAATTTTCAGTCTGTCATATAAAAAACTTCGTCGTCATTAAAAGTCGAGCTTTGAGTCTTATAAACTCACATATATATATACACAGGATGTTCGGAAACTCATATCCCAAACTGCACATATAGCTTGTTTGAACCAAAATTATACACTTACGTCCGGAAAACTGTGCTAATATCATGCGTGTACAACAGGTTGCATAAGAGTTAGGCGCGCGGCACTACACACCTCGACATCTTGGAGCACGGCAGCAGAACATACCTCAATTAATAGTAAAACACACACCAGTCCATCTATGAATGGGAATACGTTCTGAGGGTCATCATTAACGGTCCTACATCACAGAGAGTGCTTGCCATTATTACATGTTCAGTGCTGCGCGCCTAACTCCTATGCAGCTTGTTGTACACGCATACTTGAACAGCTTTGCTCTCTTGGTGCTGTACGCCGAAACTTTGAACACAATTTAATGGTATTAGCATAGTTTTCCGGATGTAAGTAGATAGGGATTACTTTTGGTTCAAACAAGCTACATGTGCAGTTTGGGATATGAGTTTCCGAACACCATATATATAAAGCACTTTAAAATAATATTTGAGAATGATCAAAATAAACTTGATCAGTCATAATCGGCAATTTTAAGAGAATGAAATGGCTTAATGTAAAAATATACATTTTTTCTTGAAAGGTGGAGATATAAGTATTTGAGGGAGGTTGATTTAAAGGAATAGATATAATAGGTATGAACAAAAAACAAATCAAAATAAAGTGTAGAACTGATGAATGATCGTGGGACTATTAAAAGCTCCTAGCCCGACCAGAGGCCCAAAAAAGGTGACCGACTCTAAGACTACTAAGGCTGGTTTCACACCAACGAGTCCCGCTCTAAGACTACTAAGGCTGGTTTCACACCAACGAGTCCCGAGTCGAGTCGAGTCTGACTCACCAATTACGACAAGTACATATTGTATTTTTTAGCACGATGGAGGACCAATACCTTTCACACTGGCGAGTCGAGTCACCCCGAGTCTAACCGAGTCTAGCCGAGTCAAGAGTCCATGATGATGGCAGATACAGATTTCGTCAGTCCAGCCGAGTCAAGTGTATTATTTCTAAGGCTAACAGTATGGACACTGGATACCTCATTGTTCTAGTTCAAGAGAATCCTTCGATTTATAACCCGTCCCATCCTGAATATCAGGATAAATATGCAGTTTCCACTATTGGGAAACAAATGTGAAAAACTAACGAAGGTGCATCATTTCACATTAAGTGGTTGAATCCACATTATGCGACGTCCCTTTAGGCGTCTACGCCAGCGCCTCCATACAATTGTATTTATAGAAACCGCTAGGAGTGCATTCATCTTGCACGAGCTTGTTGATCAAACAAATGGACTCGATGACTCGACTCACCAGTGTGAAAGGCCTTGACTCTAGAGTCAGATTGGACTCGACTCGACTCGACTCGACTCGGGACTCGGTGGTGTGTAACCAGCCTAAGGCGTCACTCTGGCAATAGACTTGACTGCCGATGACGGGGAGATCGAGCTTTGAATCTCAGTTGGGTGTACAGAACATGATTTTTCCACTCTCCTTCCACGCAAATTAAGGTACACTTCCTCTAAATATAACCTTTCTAATCCCCCAAACCATTAATGTAATTAGTACATAAGCGTATAACCCAAACAGGTAGTAAGATGTGGTGCTAAAAAAAAGGGAGAAGCTGTGAAAAAAATAAAACACCATGTTTAGTGGAATTGCTGGTTCGGCGTTCACTAGAAAAAAATACCTGTTCTAGTGGGAAGTGTGTTTATTGCATCCACCTGCATCTCTAGATACGCGCACTAAGGCGTCAATCTCGTTCTGTCTGGTTTTATGTTTATTTATTGCTGGGGGTTTGAATCCAGACCATGTGCATACTGAAGGTGGTTTTATTAAATTGCTTTTCACTTCCCCTACAAGCAAACATATGAACATTTAATCTGAAATTCTACCTTACTCATCTCTACCTCATTAGTGTATATTTGTGGTTAACCCATATAAGAAGTGAGACAGGTGCATTGCACAAAATGTAATGCATGTTATGCTTGTACAGGCTATTGGTGGTTTATCTAACTTAATTTGAAGAGAAACACAACAACCATGCTTCAGAGTGTTGGTTTATCATTAAAATTTTAACAATGATACATTTTCCGACCTCTCTGGGGATCGAACCAAATAAACTTAGATTATTGAACATACACTTTTTTTAGTGCTTATGTCTTAGTGCATGGGTTGTGTAGTGGATTGATATATGAGAAGGGTAGTTTCAAAATAAACACACCTTCATTAGTATTGAAAGGAGATTTTAAAACAACCCCAAATCCACGTGGTAAAGATACAAGCCTTTAACCTTCCATCCCCGGTAATTTACTCCATCACAAGCCTGACGCCTTAAACTACCTGTCCATCCTCCATTGAATAACATCCATTTCATTCTTTCAAACCTACTCACAATGAATGAAAGAAAATACTTTTTCATTTATTTTAGTTGGCAACAACTGTTTCATTCAACTCTGTTGTGGTTTCTCAAACTCGGTTTCAATGAAAACATAGGTTCTATTTTGAGTGAGCAAACAACTCTAAAGGACCTTAACTTTCTCACTGAACATTCTAAAAGACGCTTCAACGCTCTAACTAAACGAAGGAAAACAAGCGTCATTGTCAAAATAGCTGAACCAATATTCAGCTGGAATGAAAACTATATGAAACAACTTTATTTAGCAATTCAGAATCAATTCTCAACCTCACCAATATTACAAAATATCGTTCCGTATAAGAGATGTCCACGTATTTATTACTAACAGGGTCAGGATGGGTATTAGAGGATATGTAGCCGTATTTGTGTAGAGGGAGCGTTGGAAATAATTTATAACGCCACCTTACACACACTCTGTAGTAGATTCGAGAGTCAATATCAATTTCACTGGAAATCCAGAGAAGGCAAAATTAATACCTTTGTCTGCAAGCTCCCCGCTGCAGATAGGACTTCCATAGGACTCTGTGCTAGTTATGGAACTAACCAAGGCTTCAATAAAACTTTGTGCTGATAATAGAGCTAACCAAGGCTTCCATAGAACTTTGTGCTGATATAGAGCTAACCAAGGCTTCCATAGAATGTTGTGCTGATAATAGAGCTAAACAAGGCTTCCATAGAACTTGGTGCTGATCATAGAACAAACCAAGGCTTCCATAGAACTTTGTGCTGATAATAGAGCTAACCAAGGCTTCCATAGAACTTTGTGCCGATCATAGAACAAACCAAGGCTTCCATAGAACTTTGTGCTGATAATAGAGCTAACCAAGGCTTCCATAGAACTTTGTGCTAGTAATAGAGCAAACCAAGGCTTCCATAGAACTTTGTGCTGATAATAGAGCTAACCAAGGCTTCCATAGAACTTTGTGCTGATAATAGAACAAACCAAGGCTTCAATATAACTTTGTGCTGATAATAGATATGGAATGGGAAAACCATACTGAAAATTACATTTGGAGACCTGCTCGACTACAGTCGGTCGTGATTCGAATCC
Source organism: Timema bartmani (assembly GCA_902151455.1). NCBI lineage: Eukaryota > Metazoa > Arthropoda > Insecta > Phasmatodea > Timematidae > Timema > Timema bartmani. Next base: position 34,856 of record CABFWB010004921.1, read on the forward strand.
CGATCTCTCTGTCAACGGTGATCAAGTGTAAGGCGATTTCAATGGTTTGGCCACAAACACACATTATTCTTTCAGCTTTACTTTAGACACCCATTCCTGCGTTTTAAGTGCCTGATAAATTTTGATAAGGTTGGCTTGGAGCCAATATCATGTTGGCTGATAAATCACATTTATGGCCGTTCAGAGTCCCCGATTTGGGGTGTTTGACCCTGCGACGCGTCAACAAACTCAATTTGAATTTTTATAGCTCCTCGGTGTTCTTTATGAAGATGTCCGTTAAATTCCTTTTTATATTTCATTTACTACTCACTCGACACTCAAGGCTTTCAGGTAGGAAGGTTTAATGTCTAAAATATACCATCTTGATCGAAAACGCCCCCCCAAAAAAGCTGGGTTGAGTGGAAATTGTTATTTTTATAATTTGAAGATTAGTGTTCAAATTTAAAACTCTCATAGATACCAACCGCATAAAATTGCACATCAATTTGAAAATTAGTTACAAGAAACACGCATAAATTAACGCTTAACAACCATACTTTAGCTTGATATAAGAAAGTAAGAAAATGTTACTAAAGTATTTTAATCGTAAAAAATTCTACCTAGAGATTACGTTTTATGTGAACCCGAAACTAAAAAATTGTATTTTACAATTTTGTCTGCCTGTCTGTCCCTGGTCACGGATACAAAACAGTTTAGTGGGTTTTGTTAAAGCTTTACATTAAGATTTTATAGGGCTGTACCGGTATCTCAAAGAGTTTTTTTTATACTAATCCTAGCTCTCAAATTAAGAATAGTTTACTGATAAGTGATTTTTTTATTTTCAATTTTTTTGAAATGGCTCTAACAATTTTGTTGAAATTTGATATCTAGGGAACGGACCTTCCGAATCAAATAACACTGTATACTTGGTTTATGGCTAAAAATTTGCTAAAGGGCAGTTTAGTGATGAACGATATTTTAAAAAAAATTGAAAATGGATTTAACGATTTTGTTTAAAATATATACCTGGGAAGTGTTTGACATTATAAATAAAACTGTATACTTTTTGGGGTGAATCCAATTAAGGGTAGTTTATTGATAACAGATTTTATAAAAAAATTAATATATAAAATAAGCTCTAAAGATTTGGTTATAAATGGATTTCTTAAGTTTGTTACATTATAAATAATATTATATATATATATTTGTTTTAACTAAAAAAATCATTTCATAGTGGTTGTGTTGATGTCTTAATTTAAGGGTAGTTTACATACTACAAATTATAGAAAACTTAGAATTTTTAAAATTGGCCCTTAAGATTTAATTCAAAATGGGTATCTGCGAATATTTTTTCATAATAAATAAGAATACGTTTTAATTTTTACAAACTTTAAATAATAATTTTAGTGTTGTTATCAAATAACTTTTTTATTTGAAATTTACTAAAAATATTTTAACAATTTGGTTTGAAAATGATACAAGTAATGTGATGTTTGATGGGAATATACAGTGTATGTTTTGATTAACAAGATGATTTCTTTGTTTTTATTAATTATTAAGAAAATTTACTTAAGGGTAGTTTACTGAAAACCCATTTTTGAAAACAAAAATCGAAACTTTTTTGGTTCGATTTTGTCGTAATATTTATTTTGTTTGTTTTTAAAATAAAGATTTAGGCAATTTCGTAAGTTTTAAGTTTTTATCATAACTAAATTGAGAAGGTATCTTATATTTTCAAAGCTAAGTAAGTGTAAAATTGTTTTAAAATATGTCACAATAGTCCAGGTACTTGTTTACCTTAAATATGTCTTTTTAATAACTTAATAATGTATTAATTTTGTAAAGACCGTGAAATCGTTTTGGAAAATGTATCCCATAATATTCGTTGAAAAATAAAAATATTCCAACAATTTGACACATTTTACATTTATTTATTTTTAAAAATATGTATAGGATAAAACTGGTAAAAATAAATACCTTAGTGGAGATTTTTTCATAGATGGGATCAATTTTCACATTTGATTTGATTAAACATTAATTTGAGACGTATTTTTAAAATAAGCAGCACACATAAGTATGATACAAAGTATCTATAAAATGACGTTGAAATATAACATTCCTGTCTTGAAAATAATAATTATTGCAGAGATAAAACATTTCTATAGAAAACCTAAATATTAATATTTTATTTGAATGCAACTGTTTTATTTGCTTTGTGAAGTATTTTATTAAAGACGCTGCATAATTGATGGTAAATATCCTCACACTAAAAAAAATTGATGTGGCAGTTCTGAATTATAAAATACGTTAAAACAATCCTCAATTAATTTTAATTAGTTGAAAAACTACACCTAGACAGGAGAATTGATCCCGGGACCTTTGGCTTATTGCGCTAATGCTCTACCACTGACCTATCCAGGATTCGTCCCCTGATGAAGGTCATTCTTCACTCACTGAATCTGTGATGGACGTGTGGAATCGTCAGCTATACATGACTGATCAATTATTGATATCGCGAGATATCAGATACTACATCCATCTGCTGTTCGGAGGGATGTTATGCTGCCAACTGTACAATACAAGATTGTTATTAAAGCGAAATTTCAATTAACACCCAGGTTGAAAATCATTGCAATTACGGCACTGCGAGTGTGGGGGAGGCCACAATTTATTGAATCCTTAATTATCTTAAGATTTTTTGTGATGAACTTACTAACAATTAGTCTACTTTTTTTTAGTAAAGCTATATCTAGTTTTTTCACTATTTGCCATCATCAAAAACATCGAAATTTCCGCGAATTGTCTTTGAACATATGTTAACTTTAAACAAACACGTATAAAAAATATTAACACTTAAAAATGTAAGGTTTTTAATTTTATAGGCACTTTTTGATACCTTTCTCCTCAATATTGGTTTGAGCCAAACTAATTCTTAGTAAATATTGATGCAACATTACTCTAACGCAGTTTTAGGCTGACTCCTTATAACTTCCACATAGTCAACTGTCTTTATATTTTATTATAAATATCAAATCATTTCAAGAGCCAATGAAAATGTATTTTTGGCTATTTCTGGAATAGCAGCTGAAGAGTGGCAACAACTTATCGTTATTGAGTTCTACAGTTCAAATCACCTTACTTTCACGTTTTTCTCCATGGCATCACATCATGTTGCAGTGGTGTTAAGACCAATTAAACTGTTTTACCATATTTAAAAATAAATGATACATTTCCTCTGACAGACTCTCTCGCTACTTAACCTAAAATTGGAAGGTATTTGCTTATAGATCTGATACTGGGAGGTACCTTCACGTCCCCAAATGGGAAAAATCTATTCACAAAAGATGAAAATATAAAAGTAGAGTTAACCCCAAAATAACTCTGGCACTAGATGAATATTTCAAATAATAAAGTACTTGGGCCTCTGTGTATAGCTACAAACTGAGTTCACAAACGAAAGGAATCCACATACAAAGCAATTTATACCTAAGATCGACCATAAGATGAAACGACATAATATACATTGTTATAGAAACATAATTATTTGTTTTGTGCATTTTTAACTCACTCATTTCCCAAAGCTCCATTTAAAAATATATGTGCTTTGGAATTCATTGTTTTCATATAATATTATATCAGATAAAAGTTTTTTTATCTTTAATAATCTTCTTACAGCTTTGCAATAATAAGCTATTTAGTATCTCAAATAGTTAGGCCTACGGAGATAATGATAAAATTAGAGATATCTGCTCTTGTAACGTACACTCTTAAGTCATTTTCTCGGAAAAATGGGATACGCCATTTTGTTTGTGTTGTTAAAAAGTGCCTAGATATGAAATTTAATCAAAATTGTTAGAACCTATTTCGATAAAATAGATTTTTCCCCCCGCCCATAAGTAAACTACCATTAATTTTAGGGTCGAAATTAAAAAAAAAACTCCGGGGAACCTTATGAAAACCAGGTTTTAGCCCGATCTGTAAAATGTTTTCGGCTCTGGACCCAATGACAGGCAGATACGAATACCGCGAATACCACTTTTTCTGGTTCAGCTAGTCATGAACCGTCGACAGCCATCAAAATCTAGGATTCGTTTGTTCTTTATATCACAATACTTACTCTCCCAGAGTGTTCGCGAGAAAGTAAAAATACAACAAAATGGATGTACAACTATTTTTAAATGAAAAAAACTACCAAACTAATTCCGATTTCGCTGTTTCCAAATGGTTAATGTGTAAAAGATCACTTCGATACGTTTTTTTGGTTCGAACGTTTTCTTGTAGGCCTAAATAATGTGCCGGTTAATAGATTTTTAGATAAGCACGCTTAAGCAAATCTTAATTTAATTTTCACATTTGATAAGAAGTTATTACTTAGACCAAAAAAATCTTAGAAAATTTTACTACAGATATTTCCTTTAAATTGCGTCGTTTAGTTAACATTTTATGTCCTTTTAACTATTTGTAAAGTTATTACAAACAACTTTTACTTTTTTTTACATACATTACTGTTTCCAGCCTGTGGGCTAGGTCAGTTTTTATTCAAGTCATATATTTTCCACTACCGGCTTGCTAGGCCTGTCATAGCTTCGTATGTCTTATAATCTATCTTAAGACAGGCACATCATCCAGTCCCCGGCCATTTAATTCATCACTGTGAAAGGGTGAACCCATATTTCATCAATGATGAATTTTTCGACCAATCCGGGAATCGAATCCGGAACCCTTAGCTCAGTAGACAGACACGCTACCGACTAAGCTAAGGTGTCGTATTCCAAACAACGCTGCTTAGTCACTTTTCCTTATTTATCTTAAATAACCAATTAATTCTTGACAAATTGAAAATGGGTGTACAGTGAGTCTTAAATTATTGGTTCAAAAACTAGGCCTACTATTTTTTTTACCATAAAACTCTTTGATATCGCATAATTTATAAATTTTTGTTCTGAAATAAACATTGTTAGGATAAAAATCTATCATCAAATTCCACATTGTTCGTGACAACTACTCAACAATAATTGTTGATATCATTTTATTTAGAACATTAAGCTAAACATATCCACTGGGACTTTTTTTTTTTGCTATAAAACTGCAGAAATACTTACCTTAAAGCGCTTCCCTTTCTGCCCCACCTTAAAGTAGCGGGTTAGGGAAGGGGAGGGGGGCATCATTCTTGCGGCCATTCCCGTGCCCGCGGGGAAGGATGTGGTCGCCCACCGCCCACCCCTCTCCGTTCATCGCCCCACTGGGTTTCTTGGCAGCAGACAGTTGAAGGGAACGGATGCAACGTGTCCAGCCGGGAAGATTCATTACTGACACTTGTCACAAGAGGTGGGTAAGAGGGGGTTATGGAGGTGATCCGTGACATCCGCTACAGGAATAGAAGGCCCCCATCATCTGGACCGGGGTATAAAGTGGTGGGGGCATCGCGAGCACCGTTTGTCGTCTGTCTGTTGACGTCGTCGTCTTAAAACTGCGCCGTGCGGACTTTGAATTTAAGTTGGAACGTGCAGCGGCTTCCATTTCACATTTGGGATACATTAGTGGAGGGGAGGATTTGTTGGAAGGCAGGGAGGGGGGGGGGGG
>CABFWB010004922.1:0-34843 GCA_902151455.1 Timema bartmani
AACCCATGTTACAGCATATATAAATTTTACGGCTACACCAAGAATTGAACCTGGGACCTATAATTTATCAGACAGACACGCTACTAAATGAGCTAAGCCCATGAGCGGATTCAGGGGGGTCAAAGGGTCAGTTGACCCCCTGTGAACGTTAGAAAATTAGTACAAAAAACAAAATGCTCTTCACAATTTAGAAAGAAAATACAACATAGAAAAATTATACAATTTTTTATCTATTTACGCGCAGACACCTCTTAAGCCGTGTCCACACGTGCGTTGTTCGTCCACGTTCATTCACTGTTCGATATGACTCAAGCAAGTGTGGGAAAAATATTGGTTTTTCATGTACGAATATTTGTCGTGCATAGCGAGTAACGAACATTTTTCCTCATAAAGACGGTAGACTTTCACACATCAAAGAAGACTAATAATCGCCTGAGAGCAGTTCATCCACGAATACCGAATATAGAGATTATGTGGACAGCATGAGCAGCGGAACTGTGGAGGACTCAGCCTCCCTGGAAATAATTTACCCCTCCCTGGAATAAATTACCCCCCCTAGATATATTTCAAATCCTCTGATATTATCGAATATTAAGCTAAAAATGGCCTTATATTAAACTCCAAATGAATTATAGGTGCATTATATTTTCAGAATTTTGCCGCAGAAGACCTCTTTAAATAACTAAAATAACTACTAGACTAGAAGCATCTAACTGGCAGAAAAAATCGAAGGAGGGAAGCTATAATTAGCTTCCAAGGTCATTCAAATTTCAAAAATATCTAGTGGAGGACAACTCCAAATAGCTTCTAGATGCATGTCATTTTGAATTTTCATGCGATGACCAGCCCATATAGCCTAGTTTCTGAAATAATTCAAATTTAAAAATTTTGTCGGTGGAAGACCACTTCAAAAATCATCTTTTAGAGGTATCTAATTATCGTAAAAAAATAAGGTGAGGATAACTCTAAATAGCTTCGAGGGGGCATCCAAATTTCAAAAATCTCTGGGTGAGGAACACTTTAAATGGCTTATAAAAGAATCTGATTTTTTTTTAAAATCAAGGCTAAGACTAATCATAGCTTCTATAGTGAACCTTATTTTTTTTTAAATTGTTGAAGGAGGGCCGTTCTAAATAGTTTATAAAAAAACTATCTGATTTTAAAAGTTTGGATAGGGTCACCTGGTGGTCTAGGGGTAAGGTGTCAGACTGGAGGGATTTTTTTAGCATCACGTCCAACTACTCGTTCGGGCTATACGCAAATGTACTAATTATTCTAATGTGTTATATGTAAAGGTTATATTTAGAGGAAGTGTACCCGCGTTTTCATGAAGAGAGGTTGGGAAAACCATTCAAGCAAATTACCTCAGATCATCTGTCTAGGACTCGAACCCCAATCTCTCCGTTATTGGCAGTCCAGTATATTGCGAGAATGACGCTTTAGACCACGCGACCACCGAATCAGGTTAGAGAGAGAGAGAGAGGATTAATAGTCCCCGGTGGGCGAGAGCGGACAGTGCGGTAGGCAGTTTCACGGCTGTAGTATCAGGAGAGCAGAGGTGGCGGAGAGATTTACGACCGGTAATTAGGGGATCCAGTTCGAGATATCGATACTATCGCTACCAAACAGTCGAAATATATAGCACGGGAACATCTTTATTTCTTTACCCTTGGGCCGGATCCGTGGGAGGTGCTAGAAGCTTGTACTCGGTATATTATCTGGTGCCCCCCACCCTCCCTTAACACTGCGGGTACAGTCAGTGTCTAGACGTGAGAGTACTTTCAAGGCAAGTGTATTCTGTCTAGAAGGTGTTCTGTTGGAACTATTTCCCCAAATTTATCCATTCGTGTACTCCTTTTCGGGGCCAGGGCCTAACCAATGTACCCCTTTATTAAAAAATAAAGGATGCAAATCTAGCTCATATATGGTGGGAGTGTAGGTGAAGCCCGTGTCACACGAGGCTAGTTACCACGTGACACAAGCTTAAGTGACAGCTTTCATAAGTTTATTTATTACAAACACTGTCTTGCAGTACTATTATAATAATTGTTTGATAACACTTTTTAATGACAATATAGTAAAACTAAGCTAATAATAATTATTTCCGAATAGGTTGATATTAGTTACTTTCATCCAATGTTTGCAGTAAAGCACCCTCTGCTAGCTATCACCACCTCTCATACCGTGGATGAGCTATACCTTTTAAAGTATAAACGGACAAAACAGAATAATTAGAAAAAATACATCGTGATAATAAACAAATCAAAAAAATATATTTACCCACTAAAAATTAAATATGTTGATTAATCGGTTGTTTAAGTTTACGTTGCAAAGTATTATGGGTCGACATACGTTTGTGGTAGCATGTGAATTGCTCCGCCACTTTAGAAAATTATAATATCAATTGTCGACGAATGTGTGAATAAAACTTTACCCTCCCAACATTTGAAGGATACAGGAGAAAAGGGTGGAAAGTCCAATTTTAACTCAAATTGAGCTGTGCTGACATCTGTTAGACAATCATTAAACCTTTCTAATGTACTTTAGATTGTGGTTAAAAAGCGGTCTCTGTCATATTTAAATAATTTAAAAGAAGAAAGTGTTTGCTGGAGTCCCTGTGAGGTTTGAGATATAAAAGTGTTTGCTGGAGTCCTTGTGAGGTTTGAGATATAAAAGTGTTTGCTGGAGTCCCTGTGAGGTTTGAGATATTAAAAGTGTTTGCTGGAGTCATTATGAGGTTTGAGATATTAAAGTGTGTTTGCTGGAGTCCCTGTGAGGTTTGAGATATTAAAGTGTTTGCTGGAGTCCTTGTGAGGTTTGAGATATAAAAGTTGTTATATTGGAAAATGTTAGAAATGTGACTTTTCCCACTGGTCTTCTTCCTTTTATGTTAAGTACAACAAGTTAACAAAAAGTGCACTATGTACTCAGTCGTGAATTAAGCCAAATACTTTTAGTCTATTATTTATAAACTAGACTTTACTTATTTAATTTGTATTGTGTGTTTATCTCTTATCTAATTCTTAATTCGAAGTTCCCTGTCCCAACAAATTAAACAGAGCATACCATACTGTAAATAATTATAGTTTATATTAAGAAAAAATACATAACAATGTTTGATAACTACAAAAAACGATAAAAATTTTTGGCAAGCTGGTTTGTTAGGTCTAAATGCCTCTCAATGGCAGACAAAAACTTATTTTATCCATATAAAAACCATTTCATTCGTGCAATTAACTTTCTGCGCGCAAACTAAAATTAAAAAATACCTATGGTTACTCTAATTGTCTCGATGCTTATTGCACCTGTCTTTTCTGCTCGTAAGCAAACAACTAAGAATGGTTTTAATGCCAACATTTAATTTGCCCTTCTCGATGAAGCGAAAATAATAAACAAGTTTGTTTTTTAACAAACAAAAGCTTGTTAAAGCTTGAGACACTAAAAAGACGTTTGTCTTCTTTATCTGAAAGATGGAAACATAATTTATTAGAAACAAATATTGCTAGGAAATTTGAGTAAGAAAAAATGGTCATAAAAATAACCACCATTTATTTAGATAAGTTGTACAACACCTTATCCCAGTCAGTAGCGAGGCTGTCTACTGAGCTAAGGTTCACTGGTTCGATTCCTGGCATGGCCAAAAAAAGCATCATTGGTAAAGTGCGAGTGTTGTGTCCGTTCTAGAATTACGTTAGCTTATAAGTCTTGTGTTGATATAATCAATCAGTTCAAAAAGGGAACGTTACATAACTCAAATAAATGATTTATTTTTTAATTATAAAAGGAACGCGTTTATGTGGCCGCACGGTCTAAGGAATCGTTTCACAGTACACTCGACTGCCAATGAAGGAAAGCTCAGGTTTAGAAGGCCAACGGTATGTAGATGAAGGTATTATAGCTCAATTATTTATCTCTCTATCTCCATGCCAATTAGGGTGCATTTCCTCTCAATTTTACCTTACTCTTCCATATACCATCTATGTAAATGTTCAAATATCCTGGACGGGAAGCGGAAGTAAATGGAGTGAGGGTGGGTGGTGGGGGTGAGAAGCGGTGCAATAAGCATTATTATAACATACAGTAAAAACATTCGCCCAGATTCATCCGATTTAAGCTTTTTTTATTTAAAAAATAGCTTAGAAACGTTATCGAAACCTAGGAATGTGTGGCCAAGTGACTAAGTAAGGTTTGATTTCGGGCTAGGATTAGTTTGCTGGAGTCCTTGTGAGGTTTGAGATATAAAAGTTGTTATATTGGAAAATGTTAGAAATGTGACTTTTCCCCTGGTTCTCTTCCTTTTATGATAAGTACAAGTTTGCAAAAAGTGTACTTGTACTCAGTCGTGAATTAAGCCAAATACCTTTAGTCTATTATTTATAAACTAGACTTTACTTATTTAATTTGTATTGTGTGTTTATCTCTTATATAATTCTTAATTTGAAGTTCCTTGTCCCAACAAATTAAACAGAGCATACCATACTGTAAATAATTATAGTTTTATTAAGAAAAAATACTCACATAACAATGTTTTATAACTACAAAAAAAGATCAAAATTTTTGGCAAGCTGGTTCGTTAGGTCTAAATGCCTCTCAATGGCAGACAAACACTTATTTTATCCATATAAAAACCATTTCATTCGTGCAATTAACTCTCTGCGCGCAAAATAAAATTAAAAAATACCTATGGTTACTCTAATTGTCTCGATGTTTAAAATTGCACCTGTCATTTTCTGCTCGTAAGCAAACAACTAAGAATTGTTTTAATGCCAACATTTAATTTTCCCTTCTCGATGAAGCGAAAATAATAAACAAGTTTGTTTTTTTAACAAACAAAAGCTTGTTGAAGCTTGAGACACCAAAAAGACGCTTGTCTTCTTTATCTGAAAGATGGAAACATAATTTATTAGAAACAAATATTGTTAGGAAATTTAAGTAAGAAAAAATGGTCATAAAAATAACCACCATTCATTTAGGCATAGAGAAATGATTTAGGTGAGTTGTCCAACACCTTATCCCAGTCGGTAGCGAGGCTGTCTACTGAGCTAAGGGCCCCTGGTTCGATTCCTGGCATGGCCAAAAAAAAGTATCATTGGTAAAGTGCGAGTGTTGTGTCCGTACTAGAATTACGTTAGCTTATAAGTCGTGTGTTGATATAATCAATCAGTTCAAAAAAGGAACGTTACATACCTCAAATAAATATATATTTTTTTAAATTATAAAAGGAACACGTTTATGTGGCCACACGGTCTAAGGCATCGCTTCACAGTACACTCGACTACCGAAGAAGGTAAGCTCAGGTTTCGAATTCCAACGGTATGTAGATGAAGGGATTATAACTCAATTATTTATCTCTCAATCTCCATGCCAATAAGGGTGCATTTCCTCTCAATTTTACCTTACTCTTCCATATACCATCTATGTAAATGTCCTGGACGGGAAGTGGAAGTAAATGGAGTGAAGGTGGGAGGTGGGGGTGAGAATCAGTGCAATAAACATTATTATAACACACACTAAAAACATTCGCCCAGATTCATCCGGTTTAAGCTTTTTTTATTTAAAAATAGCTTAGAAACGTTATCGAAACCTAGGAATGTGTGGCCAAGTGACTAAGTAAGGTTTGATTTCGGGCTAGGATTTATTTGGACTGTAGACTGAGTCCTCATGCGCTAGTATCTTTACTTTTATAAAAGCCCATATGAAAATTATTTTAATTAAAATTGTTTCTGACCAGTTTTTTTACACTTAAGACCTATACGTTGGCTCTTGCTAAGGTGGGAGTTTAGGGGACGTGAGTAAAGTGAAGTGTTTTTACAGTTTTTATAGCAAAAGTTGGGTTTTTTTTGCAAAAATAGATCAAATAGGCTTATTTCTCCAGTAGAAACATAGAATTTAGTTTTCTTCACAAGGTGATATCAACAGTTGTTGAATATCTGTCAAGGGTGTCCTGGAATTTAATGACAACTTTTTATCTTCATTTTAAAAAAAATTGCTCATCTAATGTCGCTATGCTCATTACAGATATCTAACAAATGTTGATATCATCGTGTGAAGAAAATTAAACTATATATTTATACTGGAGAGTTATTTGATTTATTTTGACATAGAAACTGCTAAAACATTTGCCTTTTCTCGCTCTTCCTAAATCCTCATTTTAAAGTGTTAAATATAAAACCTATCTTACCTTGTTATTTAATTCTTAGATTTAAAATTAGACCCAAATATTTGTAAAATATTATCACACTTTTTTAATTGCTAAGACATATTAATTTAACTGGTAGTTGCTAGTCAACATGAATTAAAGTTTTAAAAAAGCTTATAAACGTTTCGGAACCTAGAAATATATGACCAAGTGACTGAGATTTAATCATCTTATTTTATTTTTTTTCAAACATTAAATATTATAATTAATATATAGCGTAATTTGTTCATACGCGTTCTTAATTTAGTCTTAATGAAGTATGTTGATATATTTAAAATTGTTTTCCTAATAGGTGGTTAGCATGCGTTTTTAATTTCAGAAGAAAAAAAAAACCTTTTCTCTGTTTATTTTGCGAGTCCTTGTGTATCCCATAGCATATGGTGTTATATTATCCAAAACTATATCTCTGTTTGAAGTAGGTAGGGGCCTACCTCAGGAAATATTTACATTATGAACGTAATTATTTCATTAGAGCTTATAAATACAGCTCTAAATTTCATTCCCTCACACTCCAACCCACACCCCCCTAATCCCCATACCTCCATAATTACAGTCATAAAGTTGCTGCGCGAAATTCCGGAACCAATGGGTAGAAAACTTCAGACACGAAGCTTGGTGCAAAAATGGATCAAGTTTGAGCTCGTTCATATAGTATTATTTTAAATACATATTTATAACCCGTTCGAGCTATACAGATATGTAGGTTACTAACTACGCTGTGTTAGGCGGTGATCAGCATTTGCGTGGAAGGAGAATGGAAAACTGTTTAGGGAAAACCCAACGCCAGTACACCCAAACAGGATCCGGACCCCAATCCACCCGTCATCGACAGTCCAGTCTAATGCGAAGGGGATGCCTTATTGGAACACTCGACCCCCGAGGTAGGTATATTTTTTAATTTAATATTCTTCAAATGATTTCGATACATGGAATCAATTGTATTTTCAAAGGCTCGAACCAAAGTCTTACTTCCAATCTAGGTCGATCCTTGACCCGAGGCTCGAGGTTGTTCAATCGGTCCCTGAGGGCAATGCGAGTGGAACACCTGTGTAGGCACCCAACGTCATCTGCCAGACCACCTTTTGTCTATAAATCATGTCATAGAGCTACTGGAGCAGGTGGGAGTACTGGCCACTTCATTCCCTGCTTCGTGAGGAATAACACTTTCCTTCTGATGACACTTGCTCTGTCATAGACTAGTCATAGAGCTATTGGAGCAGGTGGGAGTACTGGCCACTTCCTTCCCTGCTTCGTGAGGAATAACACTTTCCTTCTGATGACACTTGCTCTGTCATAGACTAGTCATAGAGCTATTGGAGCAGGTGGGAGTACTGGCCACTTCCTTCCCTGCTTCGTGAGGAATAACACTTTCCTTTCGACCACTCTTGCTCTGTCATAGACTAGTCATAGAGCTACTGGAGCCGGTGGGAGTACTGGCCACTTCATTCCCTGCTTCACGAGGAATAACACTTTCCTTTCTACCACTCTTTCTCGGTCATAGACTGAATATAGAGCCACACATTTATTATATCCTCTTGAAATTCAACTACGGACTAAAATTTAAAATTAGCAGACCTAAATTCAATATTTCTCAGAAATTTTATAAATATATTATATATTTAACAATAATTAAAAATGTAGTGTTTGTTTTAATTGTTTATTTGCTAAATAAGTATTATTCGTGACGAGCATACAAGTGATACAACCATCAGATCAAATCAAACAGAACAATTTAAAAGCAAGGTACTAACAATTTTTTTTATTTTTTCAAACATTTCGCTTTGGTAATTTATTCACGATTACCTGCAAACCGCGACCCTCATCACAACTCTCGGTTGCCCCTTGCTCTCTGTGAACCAGAGGTGCGCGCGCAACATACGAGTAGGCTACACGGCCCATCTCCGCCATAAATATAATTATTACCCCCTACCCCACTCTTCTCTTCCTCTAACATCGTGCGACATAAGAAACTACTACCACGACCCTCCCCCACCCACAATCCAGAAGTCAAAAAAGCTCATTTCAAACTGTGTCCGCCAAAAAAAAAAAAAAAAAAAAAAAAAAAAAGCTCCACGTCTCGCAAGTCTCAAGTAATGAATTGTTGCACCCGCCAAGTACACTCTGTTTCGAGGAAAAGTGAAACCTAGCTGCACGGTTAGGTGATAGGAGGATGGGAAAACGAATTCAATAGTGCACCCACGTAAGCAGTGTGAACATTTTAATATCACATTTTAAGGTGAGGATGTAAGGTACTGAATAAAAGGTAAGTATTTTTACAGTTTTTATAGCAAAATATTTTTTATCCCAAATAAATAAAATGTTGCTCTGCTCCAGTAGAAACATAGAGTTTGGTTTTCTTCTAATGGTGATATCAACAGTTGTTGATTATCTGTCATGAGCATAGCGGCATTAGATAAGAAACTTTTTAAATGAAGAGAAAAAGTTGTCATTAAATTCCAGGACACCCTTAAGGTACAGATATTCAACAACTGTTGATATCACCATGTGAAGAAAATTATGCTATAGGTTTGTACTGAAGAACTGTTTAATTTATTTTGAACAAAAAATGCTTTGATATAAAAACTGTAAAAACACTTACCTTAGGACACGTTCCCTAAATTCCCACCTTAATAAAAAAAAATATATTGATAATAATCATTTCTGAAATGCACTGGGAAAGTTTTTTTTAATATCAGAAGGTCTTACTACCCATGCGAGCTATACGCATATGTAGCCTGCTAGCTACACTAATGTGTAAGAGATGAGTAAAGTTTAATTTATAGGAAGTTAATCCGCATTTGCGTGGCGGAAGATTGGGAAACAATTTAGGAAAAACCCTTCATCGGTATACCCGACTGGGATTCTAACCCCGATCTCCCTGTCATCGGAAGTCCTGTCTATTGAGAGAGTGACGCTTTAGACTGTTCGACTACCAGAGAGGGTCTTCGTGTTATTTATTTTGATTTTTTTTAAAACAGCCTATATGAATATATTTTTCTTTTAACCTAAGGCATCGCTCTCACAATTTATTTATTTATATGAATTTATTTAATATGTTGAAGTTAAGGTGTTACACCTTGTCTTACACTTAACCAGACTACATTAGTATTAAAATAAAACTCCATGATGCGAGCCCCCAATCGATACATGCCGACCGAGCGGCCGCCACCATCAATGAAGATAGCGCCAACATTTGCGGATAGAGGATGCCATGTGGTCAGCACAATGAAAACCCTCCAGCCATTGATCTTAGTTTTCTAGACTGGATCTGCTACTTATTTATTCAAGTATCTCCTCATTTATCCTCACGAGGCTGAGTTGACCCCGTTAAAGACACACTGTTTTACATATAAATCTGGAAGTACTGAGGATTTAACCTGGAACCTCTGGATCCTCAGCCAGGAACTCTGACACCACTAGATCACAAAGACGGTCTCACTATTGTTATTAGTAATTCATCTATAACTATTTTAAATTTTTAACTTAAAGAACTAAGATAATAACAGAACAGATTAAAAAAACTAAACAATCAGCGATAGAATGGACTTCCGTTGACAAGATTGGGGTTCGTATCACTGTCGGGAGTACTGAAGGGGTTGTTTCTAAATGGTTTTCAACACTCTCCTTCCACGCAAATGTAAGTACATTTCCTCTAAACTTAACCTTACTCATACCTAACACAATAGCGTAACAAGTACCTATACGTATAGACCCTTAACCCAAACGGGTAGTAAGACGCGGTGACCAAGAAAAAAGTACCACTGGTGGGTTATATTATCACTATTCGAACTTTCCACCCTCCTCATTCTATCAATTATGTTATATGACGTCAAATACTAGTCCTACTAGCGTGTGCGGTTAGAAGATGAACTAAACCGCCCCCACACTCAGCTCGGTGGCTCAAACACGCCACTGGCAGTACCGCTCACATGTGACGTCACAAGGAACCCATATAAGCGCTCAAGATGATGCATGTGTCAGGTTTTAAATTGGTTTTCCCTCCCTTTCTTCATGTGTGCGCTGCTGAGGACTCGAACCCCGCCACCACAAGGTCCGGGATCTGGATGAAGCGGAGGAGAGTTAGTGCCAGTGGTGACCACAAGATGACTCGCTAGTCAGTCTATTAACATTCCAGATCCTTGGGAGGTAAGGGAGACAGCCGTAACTACCCGCTTGTAGCACAATCTCATCTCATTTGTTCAACAGAGACGTCAGGGGGTGAGGGGGTGAGGGAAGGTTTGCCATTTATTTGAAGCGGTGGCCGAGCAGTTTCATTTCCCTTGTTGCTGCGATAAGGTCGAGTTTCAAATCCTGGCAGAGTGCGCGTACCATTTTGACTGCTTTTTCAAAAACTAATGAGTGTTCGTTTCCTCTATGTTACCCTCTTCATAGATTAAGCAGTTAACGCTCATTTTAGGGAGAGAATTATACTAGGTACATCTGGACGTGATTCGAACCCCGACCTCCCCCATCACCAACAGACCAGACTTGATGAGCTTAACGTTTATTCCACGTGCCCAACTGATGAGGGTTTAAACGTTCTAGTTTGAGTAAAATTGTCGCTTGTACAAAATCTTATCAATACAGGAAAAATATTAAAAATAATATATTTACAATATAGAAAGAGACCTTTCTAGTGAGACTTAAATTATAAGAGAGCTTTTTGTCATATTTTAAATTTATTCAAGAAAAAAAGTATTTGTTGGGGTCTCTTCCTGGTTTGGAGAAATGAAGATCCTAATCTTCGGCTTCAACTTTGCTTCGCTTGTTTCAAGGTTCACTTCGACTTGGCTTCGCTTGTTTCAAGGTTCACTTCGACTTGGCTTCGCTTGTTTCAAGGTTCACTTCGACTTGGCTTCGCTTGTTTCAAGCTTCACTTCGACTTGGCTTCGCTTGTTTCAAGCTTCACTTCGACTTGGCTTCGCTTGTTTCAAGCTTCACCTAGAATTGGCTTCGCTTGTTTCAAGCTTCACCTAGAATTGGCTTCGCTTGTTTCAAGCTTCACCTCGAATTGGCTTCGCTTGTTTCAAGCGTCACCTCGAATTGGCTTCGCTTGTTTCAAGCTTCACCTAGAATTGGCTCCGCTTGTTTCAAGCTTCACCTCGAAATGGCTTCGCTTGTTTCAAGCTTCACCTAGAATTGGCTTCGCTTGTTTCAAGCTTCACCTCAAAATGGCTTCGCTTGTTTCAAGCTTCACTTCAACTTGGCTTCGTATTCAAAAAGTTACCTTTTCACATCTTTGGAATAGTATTTTCATTTAATAAACTTGAAACAAACTATTACATTAAATCTAACAAATTCAAAAATAAAAGTTAGGATGGAAGTTGATGAGATTTAAGGTCAGTATTTTCAAATTTCCTATAGCAAAAAAAAGTAATAAATAAAATATTGCTTTAGTACATAATTTACAAACCGTAATTTCATTTTTTTTTAAATATTTATCTTGGGTTAAGGGCAGTGTTTTTCAAGTGTTTATAGCAAGACTTTTTTTTTTTGCCAAACTAAATCAAATATTGCTCCAGTACAAATATAGATTAATTTTCTTCATGTGTTGATATCAACAGTTATTGAATATATTGAAGAGGTATTCTGGAATTTAATGACAACCTTTTCTCTTCATTTAAAAAGTTGTGCCACTATGCTCTTAACTGATATTCAACAACTGTTGATATCACCGTGGGAAGAAAATTAAACTCTATTTTTCTACTGGAGCAATATTTGATTGAATAGTTTGGATAAATAAATGTTATGCTATAAAAACCGCAAAATACACTTACCCTTTCTCCCCTTCACTCCTCATCTTAATTGTAATTGTGTCCTTGACATTTTTTCTTTATTTGAAAAGTCCTAGTCAAACGCTTGTGATAAATATAAAATAGGCTAATTTTTGATACTAATATGAGTAAAAAAAAAGTGGAATATGTTTCTACCGGAACAATATTTTATTAATTTTGTGGCAAAAAGATTTGTTTTTTTTTTTTTTACAAAAACTGCAAACAAATACTGGCATTTTCTCGTGCTCCCAATACTGCCCCGTTAAACCNCTCACCTTAGACTAGCATCCGTAGATAACCAAATCGGAAAGCATAATATTTGTAAAAAATATATAGAAAAATTATAATTCTCGGGTTTTTTTCTTGTTAAAATAGAAATGCCTTCCGCGAAGCGCTTCTTGTTTGAAAAGAGAAAGGGGAGTAAAGGGGATTTAAGGGTGGGGAATAAGAAGTTTCGGTGGGGAGAGGGGAGATTTTTCCTAAAGAACAGAACAGTGAATGAGTGGAGCATACAGCTCGTCTAATAACAATGTGTGTATAATGTATTCATTCCAGCGTGCTTCAGTGTACAAGTGAGCTTACAGCCTTCCACGCTACGAGAGGCAGCCTTATCTCCATCACCAAGAGGTTCTGAGTAACCAACTGGTAGTTCTCTATATATCAGCTTTTCTACAAACTGTGGACCGCGTGCCCACATAGGTACGCGGAGGATTTCACGGGGGTACACAACGAACCACCGAGTTTTATGAATCGGAGAATGTGTTTTGTTTATTAATCACTCCATCATCATATGTATCATAATTTATAGTAAATATGTTTACCTAGGTGGTCTTGGGGTAAATTTCTCGCCTCAGGACCCAATGATCGTGGGTTCAAACCCAGCCAGATGATCGTCGGATTTTTCTTGAGCGATAAAAATCCGCATCACAGCTTCCTTCGAAAAGAGAAGTTAAGCCTTTTTTGGTCTCATGTCAATAATTGTGGCATGTAAAATAATCCTGAAAGGTATGGTAAAATATCTTTCCCGGCAAAATTGGTAGGACTTTTCGTGCTCGGTCATAGTAATTCAGCGTGGAAGGCAACGAGGAGCCACCACACTCCCTGAACTCCCCTAGTACATGGGATTTCTACCAGATGGTTCAGGCAGCACTAACCAGCTCCAGATGGATAAAAATCACATCAAACCAACCTTCGGGTGGTTGACTTAGGGAGAAGATAATAAATCTGGTGATGGCATGATGTCTTGAACTTTTATGAGCCTTTATTGCCCTTTGTCGCAAATTTATTTAGCTTGCAACTAGGAGTTTAATTACATTTGAAACGACCGTTTATGCTTTACAATAGGCATGTCAACCCGCTTCGATGGCTGCATGGTCTAAGGCATCACTCTCACAGTAGATTAGACTATCAATGACGGGGAGATTTAGTTTCGAATCTTGGTCGGGTATACTGAGAGTGGTTTTCTAAAATCGTTTTCCACTGTCCCTCCATGCAAATACGGGTACACTTACTCTAAATATAACCTTCATCATCCCTAAAGTAGTAATTAGTACATAAGCGTATAACCCGAACGGGTAGTAAGACGCAGTGCAAACAAAAAATGATGGACGTAAATTGTATTATTGTTTTGTGTTAACCGGAGGTCCGAGCTATGTTCATGTGGAATTTCATCACAATAGGTTTATTGGTTTTTGCGTGAAATAATAACATACACCAACTCATTTTTATATATCAGAATCCTACTCTACCTGAGACATCTGTATCAAGAAATTATGTTGAAATGCCTGTAAAAATTATATATGTTAACGGCAATGTGTATAGTCCAGGCATTCTATAAAATGCCTAGGCTCTATATAATTCCTAAGTGGTTTTAGCAAAGTATGAAATAAATTAATTTTGCTGTTGTATCTCATAACTTTCCTAAGAAATTTATAGAATAACCAGTCATTATATATTACCGAGAACAATAGCTAACCTAACCTAACCTAACCTTACCTAACTACCCTATTCTAAAATATCATAATATGACCTAATTAAATCTTATGAATTAGGTTAACCTGTAAGAAAACGGTGTAATACTTACATAAAACTGGATAAAAGAATTGATAACATATTCCGGGACTTCAAAAAGACAAAGAACTTGAAAATATCTATGAAATACAACAGCAAAACTCGTTTATTTCATACGT
Source organism: Timema bartmani (assembly GCA_902151455.1). NCBI lineage: Eukaryota > Metazoa > Arthropoda > Insecta > Phasmatodea > Timematidae > Timema > Timema bartmani. Next base: position 14,163 of record CABFWB010004922.1, read on the forward strand.
GACCAAAACCATTCTGGCATTATATAGAAAGCCTAGGCATTTTAAAGACGCCTGGATTTCACACATTGCCGGTGTCATACAAACCATACAAGACTCCTCTCACGTGTAGCTTGTGTGAACGTACCCTGAGATATTAGGCAACCTATTCAACCTATATGCCTAGCGGGTCTGTATAAGTCACAAAGATAAATCTCCCATGACTTGTGCCTATGTGACACTCGATTTTGCCGCCATTCAATTTTTAATTGCAATGCTATGTAAGACGATCAGTTTATTAGCACCAGGGACCTCCTAATCATAGTGGACTATTCCGACCAATAAAGATCCGAAGACGAATTCACAAAATGGGTGTTAATTAATTGCCCGATTATTATTTACCTGCAACGAGTGGGTCTGAAGAGTTAGACTTGCATCCAATTGGTCGCTGTTGAACGAGGAATTCGTAGCTTTAATCACCCTGGAGTGTTTTCCTCCTCATCCTTATCTCCTTAGATTATGTTGTTAATCAACCTTGTGTTGAACACACAGATAACGAATCATTTAAACTAAACATTCTGTTATACATAAACGTAATAAGTTTGTAATCAACCGCGTTCTACCACTCATTTTGGCTACACGCATTTATTTCAGGGGCAAGGTAGTAAGAGAAGGGATAGGGGAGACATGGCTCATTTTGAAAACAATTTGCCTCCACATAAAATGAATCCCTCCCCCCACCTATAAATATATTTCACTCCCCTCTGATAATCTCGGATATGAAGCTGAAAGATGGTATTGCATCCAACTCCAAATAACCTCTAAAGGTGCATCGAATTTTTTTAAATATTTGCCCTGGACCCCTCTTTGTCTTGGGTGGCTAAATCCCTCAAAAGCCCCTTGGATTTTTGTTTGCAAGTTACCTTCCCACACTCACCCACATCTATAAAAAAAGAAGGTTCCACCACCACTGATTACACTGATGGGGTAGGTATGAGGAAGGTATAATCTAGAAGGAGAAATTAAAAGAAGAAGGTGGTAGAGGAACCCACTTCGGTGGCCACGTGATCTAACGCGTTACTCTCGCAGTAGACTAGACCGCCAATGACGGGTAGATTGTGGTTCGAATCTCGGTTGGGTGTACTGAGGGGTTTTTTTCCAAAATGGTTTTCTACTCCTCCTCCACGCAAATACGGGTACACTATCTATAAATGTAACCTTTATTATCCCTTAAATCACTAGCGTAATTAGTACATAAGCGTGTAACCTGAACGGGTAGTAAGATGCGGTGCTAAAGAAAAAAAATAGGAGGGGGGAGGATATGTAGGAAAAATACAAACCGGGCTGGAATTCGAATCTCAGCTAGTAAACTAAACTATACGAGCTTGGTTTTTATTCCATATGCCCAGTGATGCGGTAAAATTACAGTACCACTTCCTCCTCAATATATATATATACTGTATTATTTTTTTTCAAATTTCCTGACTCTGTGATGGAGTTAAGGTCCTGTCTTTTCTCCCGTCTCCAAGATATCTCAAGGAACAGTGAAGTACTTGAATATTTGATGCCAAGGAGACAGGCAAGCGCGAGATAAGAAGATTATTTTGCAAGGCAGCAGCCGGTAGCAGCAACCCACCCTCCACCCCCTCCAGCTCTAGCTAACAGATGAAAGTTTTCGCCACCAGAAGCAGCACCGGTAGCATCAAGAGAAGGTTTTGCTGCCGAGGATAATGTAACGCACTAAGTCCCCTTCTAGTCTTCTTTGGCATTACCGCACTTTTATCAAGTGCCGACTTCTTCCTTGGAGTTATTATTATTACAAAGGTTGGCAAAGAGGCAAAACTTCTTTCTTCATTTTAGGTTGTGTTTTTTTTTTACGAAATGAAGAGTTATAAATATTTTTACTTTTTTTTTTACTAAAATCTTGCTAATATTTTTTATTTTTTTGCGATCCTTAGGAAAGAGGAAGTATTGTGACCATCAAAATAATATAATTCTATATTATTTTTGATGTATGTCGACGTTTCATGATCCTCTGAGGCCAAAAAAGTGTTTTTCGCAATACCGTCTATCTGTCCTATGTCCATTTTCGGTCTATTTGTGTCTCTGTCCATTTGTCTGTATATTTTTCTCTCCATCTATCCTTTGTCCATTTGTCTATGTGTCTCTATTTCCCTTTGTCCATTTGTCTGTGTGTCTCTATTTCCCTTTGTCCATTTGTCTGTGTGTATGTCTCTCTGATCTGCCCTTTGTCCATTTGTCTGTATATTTTTCTCTCCGTCTATCCTTTGTCCATTTGTCTATGTGTCTATCTTTCCCTTTGTCCATTTGTCTGTGTGTATGTCTCTCTGTCTGCCCTTTGTCCATTTGTCTGTGTGTCTCTATTTCCCTTTGTCCATTTGTCTGTGTGTCTCTATTTCCCTTTGTCCATTTGTCTGTGTGTATGTCTCTCTGATCTGCCCTTTGTCCATTTGTCTGTGTGTATGTCTCTCTGTCTGCCCTTTGTCCATTTGTATGTATGTCTGTATCTCTCTGTCCTCTGGTCTGTATGTCTCTTCTCTGTCCGTGTGTCTTTAATATGTCTCTTATTTCAGCAAATAGCTAAAACAATTTTATCGAATGGGCTAAAACTTTGTATCTAAGTTTTTATTAAGGTTTTAAACAGATTTTGTTTTGGATAATCCATCCAACCCTGAAATTAAGGGTAGTTCACTTAAGAGTGTGCATCACCTGCCAATCAACTCTGTGATACAGTCGGCTAGAATCGTGAATTTACACCAAAACTATTGAACGTGGATAATTTCTGATTAGATATTAATGGAGCTAAAGAGTTAATAGATTATAGATGTTCCTAATACTGAACATTGTTGAGATATTCAATTATATATGAATAAGAGTGCACTGCACACATTTCAGGCATATCTTAGTATTTTATTTTCCCTTTTACTCCCATACCTCACGCAAAACGGTAGTTGAGTTGTCCCTGCTATGAGTTTGATTCAAATTTATCCAGACACAGTTTAATATGACAAAATTTAAAAAAAAATTTATTTCAATGAACTGTGATTATCTTATTTCCATTGTGTTTCTGTAACAGTGCCTAGACCTATTGTTTGACTTCACTTATAAAACGCTGGTCCAAGGCGTCACTTTTACAATGGACTAGACTACCGATGAATGGGAGGTCTAGGTTCGAATACCTGTCGGGTGTGTCTATACATGAAAGTTTTCCGGGAAATTTTGAATAGGAAAATTTTCTGCAGTTGCGGTTTGCGGTGGAGGCGTTAAATAGTAGAGGTGGCACCTAGAGCCTATTATACTTGAAAATATAGTGTGTTAAGAGACGAGTGGGACTATAAGAAGGGGTTGAGGGGTGGGGGAGGAGCAGATAGGAAGCATGGAGGATAGGTGGGACACAAATGTTGGGCCAACCTTAAAATTAATTTAGTTAACTTATTGATGATACAAAAATGAAATATGATTTATGAACATAACGGGTTCTACAAATGCTCGCATTCGTTTGTTTTTAATCCTTTTTTTAGCACCACGTCTTACTATCCGTTTGGGTTACACGGCTGTGTACTAATTACGCTAATGTGTTAGGGATGAGGAAGATTTAATTTAGAGGAATTGCACCCGTGAGAGTGGAAAATAATTTAGGGAAAACCACCTTCAGTGCACCCGACCGAGATCGAACATCGATCTCCCTGTTATCGGCAGTCTAGTCTATTGCGATAGTAGCGCGTTAGACCGTTGGGCCACCGAAGCTTGTTTGATGATGTTTCTGGTGTTAACGCCCTCAGGAGAAACTAATCTTAGTTATAAACGTTGACATTTGGGATATCTTTATTTCGATTACTTTAGTTCCCTTTAATCAGTTGACATTATTTTACAAAAATAATAATTGAAAATTTTCTGTTTTGGAAAAATTTCCTGATAAAATACACATCTCTAGGTGTGCTTGAGGTGTTTTCTCCTACATGTTTATCCACTTGCCCTCTCCGTGAAAATGTGATTACACTTCCTCTAAATTCAACCTTTCTCATGACCCACTTCAGTGGCAGCGTGGTATAATGCGCTACTCTCACAGTAGACTAGACTGCATTTGACGGGAAGATCGAGGTTCAAATCTCGGTTAGATGTACCGAGGGTGGTTTTCTAAAGAGGGATTTCCACTCTCCTTTTAAGAAAATGCGGGTACACTTCCTTTAAATTCAACATGGTTCATCCCTAAGCACATTTTCGAAAAAATAAATTACTTTACTATGCATAACCGAAAAGGGTACGGAGTGAAACGGTGTGCTAATTTTTTTAATGGAAGCAGTGAATTTTGAAGACGCGGTTTTCTCTCTCCCTTGTGATCTCCTTGTGTTCCCAACGTATCAGCCGCTAAATACACGGGACCGCCTGTCCCCATCTGCCAGAGGATCCCCTCTGCCCTCCCCAGAGCGCGTGTGCCTGCCCTGTTATTTGTCGTCATTCAGACGATACGCCACTGAACCCCTTTTAACCCCTCTCCTTCTACCCCCGCTAAACCCTCTAGCTGCCGGATGACAAAGTGTAGCTCTACAAAGCGTCACAGGAAGTTGGACGCCGAGCGTCAGGACGACAGCACGGTCAGTTAACACGTTGAGGGTTTTTTTTTTAGGGAGGTTGGGGGCGGTGAAGAGGGGTCACATAGCACCATCGCTTCTACTCTCTGAAAGATCGTATGTAATATATCCACAAGGACGATATCTCGTTCCCCCCCGTTTGGAATATATTTGGTAGTCAACGGAAACTTATAGTTTAGTTTTCAAAGGAAGGGTCTTTTAAAAAATAGCCTGTAAACTTTCTTTTGTAGCTAACACCGATTGCATAGTATCCTAGAATTTCTCTTCGGATTTAAAGTTGAAATATTTCCTATAATTTCTCTTTGGATTTAAAGTTGAAATATTTACTATAATTTCTCTTTGGATTTAAAGTTGAAATATTTCCTATAATTTCTCTTTGGATTTAAAGTTGAAATATCTCTTATAAATAATTGCTAAATCGGTCATGATATGGGCTCCAAAGATCAAACATTGGGGACCAGTGTAAGATATGAGTGGTCCAGTGTCTTTGCCGATCAGGAGGTGTCATGTGCTGATGGCCCACACACTTTAAACCCCGCTAAAAGTCAAGACATGGCTCCACCCTCCCCCATCCCCTCCCCTTCCCGGTGATGAATGACGGGAGGATGACTATGATCTGTTCAACGGACTGCCCATGTAATATTCCGACCAAGAGGAGACACGAACCCAGCATGCCACTGATGAAGTCTTCACTCTGACATCGTACTCCATGACTTGCTATTTTACCGTAGATAGCTGCATCGTATCATACAGCGTGTACAGTTCGTCATGGCACTATACAGCGTGTCAACTGTCAAATCATGCATGGCATCATGCACAATTCGTGATTACATCCAATAGCGTGTAAGTTATATGGCATAGTAAGTCACATAGTTTTGGAGGATTATATGCTTACATAAATTATTCGTGGCTACATTTATTTTTTATAGTTTATGAGAACGTCAAAAATGTTTTGTGGATGACTGTGTTGTGAAATATGTATTTAGTAAGGATTGTGATCAAATGGTCCGTATCTGGCAAAAAAAGATTATAAAACTACTTTCATATATTCATACGTCAATTCTTGTGATCTTCAAAAGCTGTCACTTTTGAAAAATATTACTAATACCTATAAAATAAAACTAGTGACATATTAAAATGTTATCAATGTCAACCAGAAAAAATTATACTGGGTGGCGCAAAAGTCAGTTTCCCCTTAAATAATAATTAATAATAGAAGGGGAAGCTAACTTTTGTGCTATCCTGTATGTTTGTATTTTATAAAAGGCTCTTCATACCAGAATCCCGATATTAATTCAAATTCTGTTTAAATAAAAAACTTTTTTTTTTGTACTCCCCATGATGTGAAGGAAGCTAAACGAGAGGACGCCATATACCACTGAGCCAACGCTCCGGTGTCGGGTCCACGTGATAGCGAGCTAATGTTCCGGCGGACCCTGGAGTTCCGATAGCTCCGGGGGCAGAGAGGAGGTGTCGTGGGTATTTCCGGGGTAATCTGCTGCCGCCGATATGACACGGTAACGATCCAGGATTGGCAGGGAGGTAGAGGGGGTTTTCGAGGGTGAGAAAAGTTGCCCAAGTCCGGAGATTACGTTTTTATTAGTAGAATTGGTTTTATTTCACCTCAGTCATCGACACAAGTCTGAAGAAGTAGTTGCTGGAAATTGTCATCAAAGTTTTTTTGCGATGATCTTGGAAGATACTGAGGGGTAACCGACGTGCGTTTTTTAAACCGACTGATTAGATTTAATTTGGAAGTCCGTGGGCTGATATAGCACACGACTTAACATTAATTTAATTATCTGTGAAAGAAAAAACCTCTGATTAAAACTGATTTAAAAAAACTCGGCCTTGGCCGAGAATCTAACCTGTGAGCCTTAGCTCAGTAGGGAGACACGTTGACGAACTGTAAGATACTATTTCATGCTGTTTCGTAAAATCTTACTACCCGTCCTGGCTGTTCGAATATCCTATACTAAAAAGTTAGGGGTAAGGTATAGTGAAGAAGAAAAAAGAAATGTACTCGTGTTAAAAAAAAAGAGGGGGTAAACTATTTAATTAAACCTATATAAGTTCGCCATGCCGGGGTTTGAACTGGATCCTGACCTACCAGGTCAGAACATGCCAGTAGAGTACATTGGGGCCTATTCAACTCAAATATATATTTTTCTAATAGTGGTATTAGTGGATCAAAGATAAATATTTTATTTACCGATAGCCTATAATATGATTACTAAATCAGTGGCGTGACCTCCCTCCTTCCCCAAAATTTATTTTCGGGCCCCCTGTTCCAAATCATCTAACACCTTAGTAAAAGGGCGCATTACAATTGGGCCACTTAAATATGTTATGATCTGAGTCTAAAATGGGTAGCGTTAATCCCACATTACAATTGGGGCCCCGTACAAATTTTACTTAAACATTACAGTCGGGCCACTTATATAAGTTATGAGACAAGGTTGTGCATAGACACGTAAAGATATATACGTCCAAACTATAGAAATCACTCCGTGTAGTGTTCCAGTGATTGAAGCATGGAAGGTTCGTGTATGTGGAGTGAAAGGGGCAAAAAATTGCTTGTCATAGAAAGTAACAAATTTTTCAATGGCTCATGCTGCTACCGATGGTAAAGTTCGCTGAAGTTGTGCAAACAAAAAGTGTTCAGAAAAGGTGTACACGCACAACATAGACAGTAATATTATACTCGATAGTGATACAAATCATAATCACTAAGTGGTGAAAAAATATAAATCGTCAAGTTATAAGCAATGGTGTCAAGCGAAGAGCTAAGCAAAATTTATAAGAAAGACCATCGAAACTCATCCGTTCTGAGTTGGTAAAACATAATGCAGACGATATTACAACGCATGATATTGCCTTGGTACGAAAGAACATTTACTTGGCCAGGCGCGATGCTGTTCCGAAACTGTCGACGAATCAAGAAGAAGTTGTAGCATTTGGCTACAAGTTGATAGTCAAGTTGAAGAGGTAAACATGACTTACCCTATTTCATCGTCCCCGCGCCTGGACTACGAGCCGCAGAGGATCACACCAGCACTAGTGAACTTTGTAACAGCACGTTATATACTGACAAGGTTCAAACCGCACCCACCAGAGTGAGCCATTACCACACATTCCAAAGAACTTAATCAGTAAAGAGAAATGATCTCGAAGAGTCCAGTTGGTTGGAGAGTGTTCTTTACGTTACTATTGCCGCGTGCATCCTCTCCCTGTTGTTACCCATATGTTTCCCCCCAACTTTTTCCTATCCTCCAATGTTCTCTGGGTTCCTGCATATATAGTGCCGGCAAGACACTTGGTCTTCACTCTAAAAAAGTATAAAAGACGCTAGATGTAAATTCCTAGTTAGAAAAAAAAATTAATAATAATAATCAGAAAAGACGCTGGAAATAAATTCCTAGTTAGAAGTAAAAACAATAGTAACAGTATAAATAGTAATCCCCTTCATTTAGAGTTAGTAAACTAAGCCAGTCAGGTAGCGGAGCAGTCTTACGACCTCTTTCCCACCTACCCTATCCACGTTCCAACCCTAAACCCGACCTTCACTCACAAATCGCTCATTTCATGCCATTACTACCTTAGTCACGGCCGGACGCCACTGGGATAACCGGCTAGGTTTTCTATTAGCCAAAGGATAATCCTGGCGCCGGGGTCGGCCCCAGATGGTGAATGGAAATGTATCCACCTCAATCCAACTCCCAAGAAAAGAAAATCCTACCAACACAAAACTTCAACCACCTTTGCCACGGCCGGACTCCACTGGAATAACCGACTAGGTTTTCTACGAGTCAGAGAATAATACTGGCGCCGCTGTCGGCCCCAGATGGGGAATGAAAATGTAACCACCACAGTCAAACCAATTCCCAAACAGTTAAGCCTACCATACCACTCCTGTTCTCACGTGACAACATCACCCACAATTCGATCATTCCTGATATACCAACCTACCTCATCCTAACAAAAGAAAATCCTTCCTCTACCCAAGACCCAGCACAATCAATCACAATCACCTATTATCATCTCACAGTGTTATTTACTAATACTTCTGTATTCTTTTACAGCTTCATTTTATTGGTCTCACATCATAGGTATTTAATTAATCATTCGCGAGGTTAAGAGTCACGACAGTGACTCGGTACTCAAACAACAAATCAGCCTCTTCTAGGATGACCTAGATTGACGTTTCTGTCAATTTGGATATTCTTACTCGGGCAACAGCCTCACGGCGGTCTTCACTCTTGGGCTCCCCTCTTGGGCTCCCCTCTTGGGCTTTACTTGATTAGAGGAGAAGGAAGCTTAGGCTTTGTTATCACGAAATGTAAGGACAAAATTCCATTTGGTATAAAATAATCTTTTTATGTATTTTTTGTTAATGTTTTCAAAATTTACTTTTCGGCTATTAATATTTTTAAGTAATGAAGAATTATGAACAATATCACATTTGTCAAAGTTGAACTTAGAATCGATATCTCTAGTATATATCGATATGGACTTAAATGTTTACATTGGACATCGATTAATTGTATATTGTTTTTGTTTGGCCTCGACTAATCGTAATAATAACTAATGATATTTATTGGAACGGACATATTGTAATATGACACTAATGTTAATAATTTATTATCATTGATTTTTTTTTTTACTCTTATATGTTAAAAAGGAATTTAATAAATTAAAAATATTAATTAATGGTAGATGAACTTGGTAACAAAATTTATGAAATGTTTCTTTTTGCGGAATATATAAATTGTAAGGTTAGAAAATATATTGTAAGGTTAGAAATGTTAAGGAAAGCTAAAGAGTTATGAGGATAGGTTTATAATGGACAATGTTTTTTTGGCGAGAGTCACCTTATGCTTTTAGCCAGTTCCATGTGTAGTGGAGATAGCTAGATATTGTTGTCCCTTTCCAGCGTATTAATTAATTAATTAATTCTTTACATTATACTTTAAATATTGTTGAGGACCTATGATATTATTTCATGTATAACCCTTTTAATCGGCCTGCTCGGCTAAATATATATGTTTAATATTTCTATATATTGTTATTTAATTTAAAATCTCTATTTTTGTTGCTTATATGTTTAATTTTGATAGCTTGCAATAAATGCCACCAAAATGACTTCAAGTTTCCTTAATGTCACTGTACCCTTAGGATATGATGTCCGTATATGATTTTTTTTATGCTTACATTTAAGACTATTTTGAGGGCGACCATCAGCTACTTTCCCGCAACCAGTGTGAGTTGCGTGTTCTGAGTTTCTTATGTCGTTGCTCAGATATTCTAAGCAAGAACTCCAGCCGCTCACTCTTGTTACCTTTTTCTTCCCCCTTGTATGTTATTTTGGACATCCAATTGCGCTGTTACTCGCTAGGATGGTTCAAAGTATTAAATACTGTTGAAGGTGAGTGGCTTTTTGTGATAGTTCAATATGGTTTTTCATCAAATAAAATTGAGGTGGTAGCTAGAAGAAGGGCATATACTAAAAATTATGTTTTGAGATAAAAGAAGTCAAAGTTCAAAATAAAATATTGTAATCGTTAAAAAAAATTCATCTCAAGATAATGATAAATCTTTACCTTCTATGTGAGCCCTACCTTAAAAAAGTGGGTTATTTATTATGTCTGTCCCAATGTCTGTCTGTACCAGGAATTTTTTATTGTGATCCTAGCCCTAAAATTAAAGGTAGTTTACCAATGAGTGATGTTTTGGAATAATTTTTTTTTTTCGAAAATCGCTCTAATAAATGGGTTTAAAATATATTTCTATGATTTGTTTTACATGACAAATAGCAAGGTATCATTTTTTTTTGGCAAAAATTTGTTTAAGGTTAGTTTAGTGAGAGTAAACTTTAGAAATTTCTAAATATTTAAAAAACAGCTCTAATAATTTTGTTCCAAATGGGTGTCTTGGGAGTTTTTGACCTGAAAAATAACATTGTATACTTGTTTTTTGCGTAAAAATATTTTATAGAAAGTGAACTGATGACTGATTTTTCAAAATTGGTTAAAAAAATCTTTAAAAATTTTGTTCAAGATTGGTATGTGGGGACTATTTTACATAGTAAATAATAGTAAATGTTTAGTTTTCAAAGATGAATTAAGATGGATTACTTATGATAAATTTTAGGAATTTTTTTTGTATGGCATTTAATAATTATTTGTCATGATATATAAGATATATTTCCTATTTTTACAAATTTGAATAGTTTGAAAGTGGTTTATGTTTGAAAATTTAAATTTAAAACAAATTATGTACAATTTTGTTTTTAATTGTTAGTAGAGAAATGTTCTCAATCTAATAATAATATTTAGCACCGCGTCTTACTACCCGTTCGGGTTATACGCCTTCTCAATCTAACCTTGTTTTAAACCCTTAAAATGATATAATTGATTTTGCGCTTGTAATACACGAAGCTGTAATCATGTAATGGGTCTGGGGCAAACATTGTCGGTTACTGGCTTGAACCAAGCCAAGCATGCTACCGACACATTCAGTCCCTTGGTCTATCTAAAATATACAACAGTAAAACTTCATCTGAAGGACAGTATTTAAAACATTTTTTTTTCGGGATGCAATTTTTAGAACCAGAAAACGTTGGCAAATTTTTTTGTGTCTGAAATGATGTCGAATATGCCCAGAAACAAAAAAACACGTACATTTTGCGACTACATTGTAGACACATATATTGATGAAGAGTCACAATTTCCCCAAAAAAATTGGGCCACTGAATCCGAAACTACATCCAGGACAACAAATGCGTGAGAATCCCTTTCACTTGCAGTTCAATTTCCATTTTTATTTCTCTCATCCGTCTTTATATATATATTTAACAACTTGTGAATGTGTGGAATGCCAGGCCTCCACCTTGGTTCGGATTCCACGTTAAACTGTAGGTCCTCCATTTCATCTCACAAACACCATACCATTACACATTAGCGTAAGTGCGTATAACCTAAACGGGTAGTAAGACGCGGTGCTAATAATATAATAATAATAATAATAATAATAATAATAATAAAAATAATATATACCTTTGTGATCACGTTCTTAGAATTTCAGACAGAAATTTATATTAAAATTTGCTCATCCAACAAAAATGTTACTAAAAGAGTGAGGAAAGAAATTAGGGTAAAGCAAGATTTCTTAAGGTCGAAAATACTAGTTTTAAATAATGGATTAATAATCAAGTGCCAGTTTGTAAAAGCAGTTTCTTACAAATGTTTACCGACAATAAACCCGTAAAGTGTTTGACATGGTTTAGCATTTATTATGTATCAAATACGAATTTAAATAAAGCAAGTGAGCCCAAACATAAAATAGTGGATTTTGTATTCTGTATGTCCTCATGTCTGTTTGTACCAGGACGTTTTTTTTTTATTGAGACCGTAGCCCGTAGCCCTAAAATTAATGGTTGTTACTTTAAACTTACTTAATTGCTATAGTTTGTACTTATATGTTTTTATACGTCCATGTCCAACCTTGTATCATAACAGGTATACGTGGCCCAACTGTAATGTTATTAAGTTTAATAGATATATATCTTTTATAATCCTCCTGGTCAACGAATGTGGCCCAATCCACCTGTGAGACTTATGAGGTAAATAGGTATTGTGGCCCAATTTTAAAGCTCCGTAATAAACGTTATAAGAAATAAATTAATAGTCCTAAATAATTACTAATCTAGTATTCACAATTTATAATGACTGTTTTAGCCTGAGTTTTGTGTTGGTAACGTCATCAGTCAGTCAGTTTGACTGAATGAAGATAAAAAAATTCTACTCTATTTAAAACCGAATGAAATAATTGAAATAATGTTATAGCTTAGTTATAATTTACAACACCTTATGATAAACATATTCAACCATCTAAATTTTCAATAAACAGGATATAAATGATTTGATTATAAATATTTCCATCAAATTTATAGTAATTTAAAGTAGGGCCTACCCTTTCCAGGGCCTCCTTATATTATTGGGCCCCCCACCCCACATTACATGCCCTGCGGGCCTGGGTCTTTCTCCACTGTGCTAAATTAATAATAATTTTTTTCCACCCTCCCTCCACCAAAATGCGAGTACACTTCTTTTAAATCCAAACTTCCTCATCCCTAATAAAGTAGCGTGATTAGTCCATACGTTTATAAACTGAGCGAGTGGCGGCAAAAAATAATTATAGAATTTAAAATTAGGATATCTGGTTTTCAGCTATGTTTACCTAGAAATTTCTGAGATTATGTTATTTAAAATTTTTATTATTATTTGAGGTATTTAACGTACACTTTCTGAACTGACTGATTATATCAGCACACGAGAATTTCTATGAGCGAGATCGAAAGGGTCTACCAATTTTACCGGGAAAGGTATTTTCACATACCTTCCAGGTTTCTTTTCCATGCTAAAAACGACAAGAAACCGACAGGCTTTACGTCCCCTCCGAAGGAAGTTGTGCTATGGACTTTCATCGTTTAAGAAAAATCCGTCCAAACCGGCCGGGTTTGAACCCACGAACGAGCCCTGAGGCGAGCACTTTACCCCAAGATCACTGAGGTCAACTTCTGAGATCTACATAAACGGTTTTAAACATATCTCCTGTCTTCCATTTTTTTTATCGTGCCTTTCTACTTGTTTAGGTTATATGCATATATGATAATAATTACTCTAATATGGTACGGATGAGGAAGGAAGCATTTTAATTGTAGTCTTCCCGCATTCGTACGGAAGAAGAGTGGGAAACCGTTTAGGAAATACCACCCTCAGTAGACACGACCGGGATTCGAGCCCCGATCTCACCGTCATCAGCAAGCCGGTCTAACACGAAAACGAAGCCTTTAGACTATTCGGCTATTGAAGTGGGATTCCTCAAACAAATTAAGTATTTTTTTTAACAAGGTCACAACAGAACATCCCAAAATAACTGTAGAGTGTTGTAAGAAACACAGCCTTGTGAGGAGATATCCTTTCAAGTAGTTGGAGCCCTTAAGATCTGGATCTTTCACACTAAATTATTGTATAGTCACATTTTCGTAAGAAAGGACTATTAGAAAAATATAAACTTTTTTTTTTCTATGGCCAAAATTAATAAAGCTTTCGTGTTATTTTACAGATTTTGATCGTCCGACCCCTGAGAATGGTATAATGTGTAGCCACTGAGCTATTGCATGGCAGAAATATGTATCATGGGAGAAATGTGGGTTTCCCCTTTCACGATGATGAACTAGCCGGTCAGGGGTCTGGGTGTTGTGTATGTTCTAGATTTAAGCTAGTTTATAAGATCATAATACAATAATATAGCATGTTTTAGCTACATCACTCGTAATCCAGTAGTGGAAAGATTAGCCAGTACTAATGTACTGTTGTCCAGGGGACGTCCGAATGTACTAATCGTACATCCTTTCCGTGGAGTCTCTTTACATGTCCCGATGAAATGAGGGGATGGTGATAATAAGTATGAGGGTGATAGTGAGTATGATGTTGTGAGACCAGGGTAAACACTTAAACCTAACTCAAGACTAATTAATTAAACCCTGATGACCGTTGGGGTAATTCCTCTTGAGAGAAAAGTACCCAAGGTACAAGCCGGGAACTGAACCCAGTACCCTTAAGCTCGTAGCCTGGTGTACTGACCCCTACACCATGGGGTCGGTTAGCTTATCAGATAATGTGCTTGTATAATTAGTAAGTTCAGATGGTTCTCGTTAAATACCTTAAATGGTTAATAACATATCTTAAAACGGACAGCTGCAAATCACACGACTTGACGTATGAATACGTGAAAGTAGATCCAGTAACTTTTCTTTCAGATAAGATATGTGGACGTAGTCAAGTATCGATCCATTGTCTCTTAGCTTTTCACCCCTTTCAATCGATCACCCTCGTTACAAACGGGTTTTGAGAAGTAATTACTCCTGGATCCAAACCCAGGCCATCTGTCTGAGAGAGAGAAAGACAGCAGCAGACTGATGTGCAGATAGGAATCCGACAATCTGCTGTCTCTCCAAATCTTTCTCTGTAATCGTGTTACACGAATCGATTTGTTCTTGGCTTGATTGGAATCCTTTCCAGCCCTCTCCCCCCCCCCTTAACCCCTTCCCTACCCTCCCTCCTAGACATCGGCGACTGAAACAGGACGTACCAGGACGCCTCAGCAGGATCTTCAGGAATTGGGAGGGAGGAATATTCCATATCGAAAAAGACCTGAAGAAAGTACGCGATGAGAAAAAAAAAATAGGAGTAGGGTGAGGCTCAACAACTCCGGCCATCGCGTGCAGCAGCGTCATAAGTCACGTTCCAATCGTATATTTATATTTTAATTATACGCGTCTCATTATGGCTGTCAATCCCCCCCACCCCACTCTCCACCCAACTACGCTGTCTGTGGAGTTAGGCTCGCGATATATTAGGTTGCCAGTTGACGAAGAGGTCTGAATCTTGACCGGATACTCTGTGCAATACTTTTTCCACATGCGGTTTTTCCTACCCCTTTTCATCCCACCTTAACAGATTCATTTAAATGCTAGATTAATTGTTTGGAGTCTGGGGGATTATAAATATATGTATTTATTTATTTAAAGGTATAACCCTATAATATGTAAAAAACTATATAAACATATATGTATTTATTTAAAGTCATATATGTATAAATCTATACAAACATATATATATATATATATATATAATCAGTCCCATGATGTGGTCAGTGCACGAGCCTAGGAGTCCCGGGTTCGTTTCCCATCAGGTCCATTGGGCATTTCTCCCTGATCGTGTGGGAGGGGAGTGTTTACCAGCATTAAACTGGTCATGTGGGAGGGTAGAGTTTACCAGTATTAAACTGGTCGTGTGGGACGGGAGTGTTTACCAGCATTAAACTGGTCATGTGGGAGGGAAGTGTTTACCAGTATTAATAGCATGCATCACATGCCAATCAAATCTGTTATACAGTCGTCTAGAAATCGTAAATCTACACCAACATTATTACACTTGGATCATTTCTGATTCAATATTAGTGGATATAAATAGTTAATAAAAGTGCCTAATACTGAACATTGTTGAAATATTAAATGATATTTGGACAAAAACTGCATTAAAAAGGCCGTTTTTGACCATTTTAGAATGGCCTCACAGATAAGCACTGTGCACAAATCTTTATTCTGTCATAACAGGGAAATACTGTAGTTATTAACAAGAAACTTTGTCGCTTTGTCCCCCATTGTCACCGCGGAAAATGTCGAGTAATTCTTTAAATACGAATTCACTGCACCCATTTCTGTCATATCTTTGTATTTTCTTTTATTTTTAACTCTCATACCTCGCGCGAGCCGGGAGCTGAGCTGGGCCTGCTCTGACGAACGCTCTTAAACTTGTTGTGTGTATGTTCTTTAAAGGCTTGATTAAGTTGTATTATTGTGTTGGATCAACACTCATTGTGAGGGCTCTAATTACAGACCAGCCATACACTGTATTTAATAAACAGAGAGGATACACACTCTATTATGATATGTGTGTGTTAGTGGACGTGACCGAGTGGTCAGGGAGACCAACCCTACGTCACAAGGACCCTAACTATATTATAAAAGCCATGTGGTTGCTGTTTAATTGTCCATATCTTTTATTAATCTTCCTGATAAGGTAGTTAAGTTGTTAGTTTGGGACACGAGAGAAAAGGGCAATGTTTTTTAAGCTTACATAGTTAAACTTGTTTTTTGTCCAAAATAAATTAAATGTTGCTCCAGTAGAAACATAGATTTTAATTTTCTTCTCGTGATGATATCAACAGTTGTTGAATATCTATCATGAGAATAGCGGTATTGGATTAAGAACTTTTTAAATTAAGAGAAAAGGTTGGCAATAAATTCCAGGACACCCTTGACAGACAGATATTCAACAATAATTGTTGATATCACCACGTGTGGGAAAAATCAAACTATATACATCTAGTGGAGAAATGTTTGATTTATTTTAAACTAAATTACATAATATGATGTAAATAGTTTATTTGTAAAATAAAACGAACGTTACCACCCAAGTCGGTTTAGCAAACAGCCCTTGATAACATCTATATCGGTGAACTATTCCACCTCGTCCTGGACAAGAACTACCTAAGTCCTACCTCGATGGTCCTTGCCGTTAACTATCAAAAACCTCTTAACACTCTCCAAAGACTTCCCGAAAAAACAAGAAGACTTTGTCCTAGTTTCGCACCTACTTACAGATTAAAAATGTGTCATACTTACAACATAAAAATAACATCATTCTAGATTTTTTTCACAAGTCCTGACTCACTAGTTATTTTTATAAACAGTTCCGCTGATTTTTGAAGAACACTTCATGTGAGGTCCGGTTCGAATTGTATCACCTCCTTAAATCAGATGGAATCCAATAGGATCGGGATTCAAACCACAATCGTCCCATCATAGGAAATCCAATCTAATATGAGGGTGACATCCAAAACTATACTATAACCGATGTGCTTTTTTTTAAATAACTAAAATAGACTAATGATGAAATTAATCTTTTATTCTATGATTTTTTTTTAATTTCAAACCCATTTCAATGGCCACATGGTTCAAGGCAATAGACTAGACAGCCGATGACGTGGAGTTTGTGGTTTGATTCCAGTTGGGTGTACTGAAGGTGTTTTTCCCTAAATGGTTTCCCACTATCTCTCCCCACACAAACGCGGGTATACTTCATCTAAATTCAACCTTCCTCATCCTTAAACCATCAGTGTAATTAGTACATGAGGCGTATAGCCCAAATGGGTAGTAAGACACGATGCTAAAAAAAAAATATTAATCCTGTGGTTCATTATTTCTGTTTGGACAATTTGTAAATTTGGCTTCACTATGATTCTAGATCGCCGAAAGAATAGCGTGAGCATAAAAGAAATGCACTAACATTCACTTTTATCAAGAAAAAATCGCCCTAACGGGAGAACTAACCCCAAACAACCTTAAAAAGACTAAACCCCAAACCCCAGATTTAGCAACAATTTACTTAGGCTATATTAATACATTTCTATAGGATAATAATAATTTGTTCTTGGAACAGGACTCAAACATATGACTTCGTGTTTTTTTAATAAACTAAACCGAGCTACTTTTGTTTATAAAGGTCGAGCAATTTGATGGGGTGTAGCCCCTACTGGGGAGGGGATTGGAGAAGGGTTGCCCCCCTGGAGAGCCAATCACAACTATGCCCCGAAACACTTCCCGCGGTACCTAATTAAGACAATGCCCTCAATTAACATTGACGAATCCAGCTGGAAAATTTTCCTCGCCTACACCGGGCCATCCCAAAATGTATTCAGAGTACAGAGCGGTGGCCGCATGGTCTAGAGCGCTACTCTTACAGTAAAATAGTCTGCCGAGGACGTGAAGATCATGGTTTGAACCTCGGTCAGGTGTACTGAGGGTAGTTTTATATTCTTTCGCCACACAAATGCGGGTACACTTCCTCTAAATATAACATTTCTAATCCCTAAAACCAATAGCATAATTATTACATAATTTATAACCCGAACGTGTAGTAAGACGTGGTGCTAAAAAAAAAGCAGTGTGTGTTAAACCTAAGCTTTTTAATTTAGAATTAAATCCAAATCCTTAATTACTAATTCTAATCCATTCCTTTTAGAATGAGAGAAGGAAATGTGGAAGAAACTGAAGTAATACATGTGGAGCATCGCTTTGTGATGTAGCTGAGACATGGACCCTGGTGCCGGAGGAGAATATAGAGGATAAAGTGGACCGGTCGGGTGACTAATGAAGGAGTTCTAAGAAGGTTCAATGAAAAGAGAACCATTCTGTAGGTGATTCTACGAATAAAGGTCAACAGGATGAGGTCACATTATGAGAAGAAATGCTTAAGGAGTGACGTCATATAAGGCAAGTTGAAGGAGGACCAGGAAAGTAACGAAGGGAAGTGATAGATGAAACAAGGAAAGAAGATGAAGTTTAAGGATCTAAAAAATTAAGTTGCCGATAGGACATGTCAGAGGACTCAATTTGGACAAGGCAATGGACCTATAGAAAGAGAGAACACATAATAATAATAATAATAATAAAACAGTTAACAGACTACCTTTTTTTTTTTGGCACCGCATCTTCCAGAATATCCTCATTTAATTGCATCAGAGGAGTAGGGATGATGAAGGTAGAATTTATAGTATGTGTATCCGAATTTGATTGGTGGGAGTGTGGGAAACAATTGAGGAAAAATAAACCTAGGGTACGCCAGGTCCGGGATTCGAGCCTCAAGATTACGGGTAAACAAGACTATATAGGGGCCTGACGTTTAGTATGTGTCCCACCGATACAGATCACTAACACTGACGCGTACCAAAATCAATAAATGGTACGCTACACCCCACATACTTTCTCTTGATACAGAGACATTTACTAAAAGCTCATTAAGATTTATGAAATTAAATAATACAGAGTGTTGCAAAAACATTCCACCAAAGAATATAAATGAAATAATATATACTTTCACATAAACATTAAGAAAATAGGAGCATCTCTTTCCATCAAAGAGCATAACAATCAATTTCAATAATAATTGTCAAAGAGCTCTATAAAAAATATATATTTGCTTATAGCTCAGAAACTATTGGTTTCATAAATATTTATTTCGAATAAAATATTTTTATCTTTAATAGTACTACAGATTTACAATGATAAGCTATTTCGTATCTCAAAAAGTTGCGGAGCTATGATCAAAATTTGAAATTTCTGCTTATGTAAAGCAGGTTACCTTTAAAGTCATTTTCATACGAGAGCATTTTACGTGGCCATTTTGTTTGTACTATTAAACAATGCCTTGATCCAAAATTTAATCAAAATCGTCAGAGCAGATTTGGATAAAATAGGTTTTTTTTTCTCGTTTCCCTTCAGTAAGCAAACTACGCTTAGAGTTTTAGAGTTGAATATATAATTCCAAAAACCTCTCGGGGTGACCCTATGAAAACCCTAGATACAAAGTTTCACCCTGAATGGTCAAATGGTTTGGGTTGTAGGCAGAGATACAGACACACAGACAGAAGACATCGCCAAAACCATTTTATCAGTTTCAGGGGGTCAAGAAACGTTGACATTTATCAAATTCTCAAGTCCGATTATTTTGACTATCACAATACTTCTCTCTCAGAGGGGTCAAGAGAAAGTAAAAAAAAAAAAAGATAGCTCCATATCTGGCTGCATGACGGGCAAGATATCGGCAAGATGTTATCAGATAAACGAAACAACACAGACGACATGATCTTCCAATCTCTTCAGCGTCCGATGTGTTTCCTCTCCCGCTTGATGAAGATTTATTGAGACCCGGGGGATTCCCCTCGGAGAGAGAGAGAGAGAGAGAGAGAGAGAGAAAGATGAATATATGAAAGGAAAAAAAAAATCGTGTTTCAATAATTTTACCCAGGCCGCGCACAAGCGGTTATTCGAGTATACACGCTCCGGGGCCGTACCTGATTGGATATCGGCCCCGGAGTGCGCGCGTCTGTTTTTTTAAAGGTGTTTTTCAGGACGCGATAGAGAAACCAATTTTATCCCGCTAGATGTCATCCTCAGCGGGAAGAGAGAAAGAAGGAGGAAGGGGGGGTTATGAAAAAAAAATACAACACGAAATAATATGTTCTCATCTCATCGATCATGTTCACACGACGCGGTACAGTCTCCCCGTTCAACTTGTACAATCACTGATGAAAAAACTTGGAGCACTACAGACTTGAACCAAGATCTACCGTGGGATGAAACCCAGACCCATGCCAAGGGTTGATAAAGTATGTGTGTTAGACATTAAATACATCAGTTGAGGCCATACTGTAATCACACTGTTCGTCTGGCATATTACTTCAATATTCTTTAAATTGAAAAATGACACCTGGACACGGGAACCAAACCCGGGACCTTTGGCCCAGTACTTCAATGCTCTAACCACCGAGCTATCCGTAATTCATCCCGTGCCCAAGGTCATCACAGACTTTGCCTCGAAATATGGGTGAAGAATGACCCTGAGAAATACTTCAAGTTGAATTTCTGTTATAGATCAACACATAAATCAGAAGTAAAACTTT